>JANHFR010007150.1:80730-94980 GCA_032468015.1 Mimophis mahfalensis | reverse complement strand
GGGGCAGTCCTCAACTCCACCGGGAGCTGATTCCACAGGGTGGGCGCCCCAACCGAGAAAGCCCTTCCCCTAGGCACTACCTGATGACACTCCGTTATTGGCGGCACCCGAAGGAGGCCCTCCCGATGGGCGCGGACCGGCCGGTGGGAGGATGAAGCTGGCAGCAGATGTTCCCTCAGATATTCCGGTCC
The DNA here is from genome assembly GCA_032468015.1 of Mimophis mahfalensis. Lineage (NCBI taxonomy): Eukaryota > Metazoa > Chordata > Lepidosauria > Squamata > Mimophis > Mimophis mahfalensis. The sequence continues at coordinate 94,789 of JANHFR010007150.1, read as the reverse complement.
CAAGCCATTCAGGGCTTTGCTTCCCTTCCAGCCTACTTCCCTGTTTTTTCCTGGTGGAAGCCTCTTTCCCAGCTTTTCTTATCTAAGTACTTACCAAACCAGGGCCTACTTAACTACTGAGCCTAGATAGGTACTGTAGACATGGAACAACACTAAGAACAGAATTGAACTTACTGAAAATAAGTAATACTGGCAAACAAACAACACAAACCCCTCACATACTGCTTATTTAAACTCATAAAATAATTTCTTAGCAATTTGGGGAAACAAATGTACTTTGGGAAGCACTGGGAAAGTAGTGTAGTAGTCTGGAGGACAGCCATCTTGGTAAGGCATTTCAAAGACATGGTGCAACAGTCACTGTGTCCCACCAGCAGCTACATAAATACAGAACTGGAGTCACTTGGCAAAAAGTCTCCCCACCCACAATCACTGCATGGACTTAAAAGACTGCAATAAGGACACCTATGCTAAGACTTGCTAAGAGGAGATGCTGTGTGTAACTCTATGAATAGTCCACTTCTTTTGAGATGCTTCTATTGATAATCTTGTGCAGATACTATACTCGCCCCTTTGAAAACTGAGGAGTTGACTGCAGACAAGTCAGGCAGACGATTCTCCTCTACAAGAGTCTGATATTACCTTTAAAAAAAGAAGAAGAAGAAGAAGAGCCATGGTGGTACAGTGCTTAGTTTGGGCTTCCATCCAAATACCAATGGAGTGCCAGAATGAATTAACGCAATAGTGGAGCACTACCTATGTTGCTATGTAAACTATCAGCAAATCAACTGCGTGGAATTCCTACTTTTCTCAGAGGTAACTTACAATAACTCGGGGCAAGCTAATTCATTGCTCACTGCCAAGAGTTCAATTCTCATCAGCTCAAGGTTGACTCAGCCTTCCATCCTTCTGAAGTTCATAATATGAGGATTGTTTGGGATTGTTTGGGACAATATGCTAAAGCAGTATGAAGTGGTATATAAGTCTAAGTGCTGTTGCTATTGTTAAAAGGAATATGAAAGAAGGGGCCAGTTCCACAACAAAAAATCCAGTACATTCGTATGATGTTTAAAAAAAATTATTTTCTCTCCCCATACACACACACCAATCTTGAAGATCAGTGCAAATATTGATTTACTGAACAGCAAGAGAGAATGACCCTGAGAAAGCTCATCAAATACACATTGCAGTTATTTGTGTGCTCCTCTTTAGACTTCACACTCAGGTGAACAACTTATTTTCTGGTCTAAGCTAGCACATCCCCAAATTGAAACCCAGAGAACCATGAATACAGAAATAGCCAATCAAGCCGGCTAAAGTTAATCCTCTGGACAAAATTTGCTGACCAGATGCTAAAGCTATTATTAAATATACTAAGTCAACATGATTTTGTACATGAAATAGCATTTGCTTCAATTATCCCCCATAGTACACCTAGCATAAGCAGTGACATTTATTAAAAGAAATAAGCTGGGTTTCAAGACTGTGCCAAAGTGGACACCACTGAGGCAAGACTTGTTTAAATAGAAAATACAATGGACTCTGAACTCTGTTTATTTTTAGAAAGTTTAAGTCACCCACAAGACTTCATATTAGACAGTGTTCCTAACTTTGAAGATTTGTCAACACAAATTTCAGGCCTATTCACAAAGTCCCCATGTCGTTTTTTTCTTGAAGACATTCCTAGTAGCTAAACTAAGAATCAAGTTAGATATCATAGAATCAACAAGAGGGAAGTGGTCATTTAGACTGGCTTAGATCAATCCCCTAGTACAAAAATCCAGATTAAAATATCCCTGCCAGATGTCTCTCTAGCCTCTGCTTGAATAATTTAGTAACGAGGAAGGCTCCATTTTCTGTGGGTTACTAATCCTACTCTCAAACAGCTTTAATGGCTACTAGGTTTTATGGGGAGAATGTTAATAATCAGTAGTAATTATAGTAGCTTCTTTCTCCCACTGTCTCAAATAATTTATCAAGACTAGAAACCACATTGCAATCAAATAGCTGCATTTTTAACAAAGATCACTGCAAATATCACTGAAAGCACATCCCTGTTAAGCAATCAATAAATAGTAAAACCAATTACCTAGGCAAGAGTAATTAACAAGACAAAGAACCCATTCATCCAGACTTCCCCAAACTCACAAATAGGCTGCCCAAACACCATATATGCAACAAACGTAAACTGACAGTCAAAAGGAAGGACAATTAAGAATGACCTTGTGACCAGAGTCCACAGTGGAATCAACACATACACACACCTACACACCTTCAATTCCATGCCAAAGACCAGTTCCCCTATAAAACAGCCTCTCTGTACTTCATTTTCTCTATAGCTACTCCCAGAAGCGAACCTGTTTGCTTTGGGGAATAAAATAAATCATTTCCACACAGTTTGTTTGGATTTCATTCTGATTTGTTCCTACACAACCCCGGCTTGAATTGGGACCCCACGTTTTTTCCTTTCTTTCAGTTGGTATCAGCTTTGATGTAATTTAAATTCATTATTCTGTGTGTTGTATTCTGAGACAAGAGTCTTGACTTTCCAAGTGACATTCTTTGGTATATTTGAGATGGCTATCCTATCTCCCCTCAGTTTTCTATGGCTAAACATACCCAGCCCCTTTAATATTACACAAACAGTTTCAGGACTTTAGGAACACAGGCTTAGCCTATAAATTCATATTTTTCCTTTTGTTATTTAGAACAACTATAGTGTAGCAAAGCTGAGATTGATATAGATAGACACATTCTTTTCTCCATTTCAGAAACTTTAAATGTAAACAAGAACAGGAAAATTTGTTATTATTTTCCCCCATTGAATTAAAACTAAGATGTGAGAAAACTTTGTTCCACAAATTGCTCGGCCAGTACATAATTTGCATTTTCTCAAGGCAGCAAATGGGGATCATTTAAAAAATATATATCATTTATTTATTTTCCAATAAAAGCAAACAAATTGCTTTTATGTAAGTAAGAAAAAGACTCACAGCATATAAAAGACAATTTCTAATTCTATCATCTATATTTAATTTTTCCCCTTTGCAGAATTTGGCTAGCTTAGAGCAGCCAAAAGTCTGATATTGTAAATATTTTTCTAACAGAAAGCTGGTATGATGAATTAATTCACAACATTTAGCATATATATTTAATCTAATTCTAATTAGAGTTGGCTTCCTATCGTTGATGCTAGTGACTAATCATGGGTACCCTCAAATAGAAAGCAGAATATCATCATATGCCTTCAATGTACAAATAGAATTTTCCTTTTGTGGTCAATGGTAGGAAAGGGGTTGGGCTAGGTAGGGCAGGGGATCATGGGAGAGGTTGTTGGGATTTGGAGAAATGCCTGCAGTAGTCCAGCCTAATCAAATTGGTCAGTTACATCTCACTAATTACCACTGTCTAAAATTTGCATTTGTCACTGGCCTAAATCCAAACAATCACCTGGTAAGTAAAGCAAGCTTTTCTGTCTTCTTACTCTTGCAGTGCATGGTTGTTCAAAGACACAACACACATAAGAAGAAGCAACAACAGGAGGGTTCCAGGCATTAGTATCGGGCTCCTTGCAAAACTATACATTTGGCAAATATCCTAAATGCTCTCTTCAGCTATCCATAAGAGTCATAATCTTATCCGCAAACACTGGAAATCTCTATGCATGTTAAGTTTTTGTGTTATAACAGAGAATCCAATGTGTTCCTCTTACACTGGACCACTGGAATATTTATGATTTAAACAGTGATACTTTTATTATTTCTGATAGCATACATAATGGTCATGATTTCACTAAGCACAAAGAAGGAGCTGATTTTCATCGATGTGGAGAAAGGAAAAGGGAATCTTTCCTGAGTGTGTAGAGGATAAAAGATATTTGCATAATCTGTGGGCCTTTGATGGACTAGGCCATACCAACAATTGCAGTCGTATGTCAGAAGCAACTTGTTATGATTTATATAGTGGGTGCCAATCCTTGGGAATCACTTGCCAAGTGAAAAGGTAAGATTCAATAAGAAGGTAGTGAAAATGGGGGAAGAGTGAATAAATCAGGGATTAATATGATTTATTTTATTTAAATACTTTTGAGAAACTATTGAGAAATAAGTATATGAGCATTGCCTCATTTCCAGCAGGCCACTTGAAGCAATCCCATGCTGCTTTCTGCCTCAGCAATAGCTTCCTTCTTCTTTTACATTCATAATCCATGCACAAATTATTTAAGTTAGCAAATGTAGCTGGGATTTGTAGATAGATCTCCAGCCACAAAAAGATGAATGGAAGTGTCATGTTCAGAAATAATGTACTACTGAGAGCCAGATGCTAGGGCCACAGGTGGCCCTCAAGCCCTGCATGTGGGCTGCTGAGAGGACTGGATAAGCCACCATTGCAAAAGGACTATTGAACTACACAACTATTGACCTATTCCAGCTGTTGTGTTCCTCTTGTCACCTTGTGCTGCTGGTGGTGGTGAATCTATGGGTTCTTTGGCAGATGAATACAGTAGTAGAAAAAAATAGTCAAGAGCACAGTTTCAAAAATGTGTGAGAAATAGCAGATTCCTTGCCTTCCTCATGAAATGTTTTATTTAGAAAGTTTGCAAATTAAACAGGGAAAACAACATTAACAATTAATGGGACACATTAAAAACAAATTCGTTTGATAGTGGCTGCAATTTCCCCAGCGGCAATTGCAGACTTGAAAAAATTAGGCTAACGTGAAGCCAATATTTCATGGCTGATAAAGCAGCTACTACATTATGAAAAGACCTGTGTGATTCTTGAACTAATGTACTTCAGCCCTTCTGATATAGGTTTTTGAAATACCAAGGAAAACCCTTTGCAATGTATATCAAAGCTTCGTTTTATTGCTTCATTGTTGTACAGCTTCAAACATTTGAAGAAATGGTCTTCAAATCAACAATTTCTTGAGAAGATATATCGTCTCTTTCAAACAAGACACATTAACTAATGTTTTTGGTTTAGTTTTGTGAGATGCAGTCTTTAAAAATGTGCAAATAGAAAATTAGGAGGGAGGGAGGGAGAAGAGGGAGAGAAGGAGAGAGAGAAAAGGGGGAACTATTTTAGCCCTATTTAGGCTGTTGTTTTGTTCCTACATGTAGATGTTTCTTTAAAAACTTTCAGATTTGTTTTATCCCTACATGCCTTACAGGGCAAGTACATGAATGGCAAATGAAGAAGACCAAGCATCCTTTAGTTTTTACTCAGTTGAAAGTATCCAGGGTTTGGAAACACAACAGGATTTTTTTTCTTTTTGTTCTTGGAACAAAAATATAACTGAGGGACTACTATAAAGTTAGTTTTGATCCAAATCCATCCTCAAATGCACAGAATAATGTGAATTAACAAATTATCTAGTGAACTAAAGAAAAAAAACGAGATTGTTGAGAACTTCTGGGAATAAGCAAGCTTTAAAATAAAATTGATATCCATATTCACATTCATTTATATGTATCAGGGAGATGGCATTGCCAGTCACAAAAATCCATTTATAGATTAGATTGCTTTTTATAGCTTGCTCATTGTATTGACTTTTTTATTTTAAAAAATGAAATAAAACAGTAAACATTACATTGCCCTATACATAAGTATGGCAGTGATAATGTTGATTACCTATCCAAGAATTTTTGTATGTGTGTCTGTGCACGTACACATGCATATGGATGGATGCATAGACAGACAAATGATATATAGATTACAGATAACAAGCCAGAATAGAGCCTTGCCTCCCCATGTTATCAGCAGTGTTTTCAACTGCAACTGGAACCAAAACTAGAGGTTTTTGCCAACTAATGTATACAGGGTTGGGTTTTTACAGGTTCGGCCCAGTTCAGAACAAACTGGTTGTTAGTGTCACTAGAGGTGTTTGGAAGTGGGCCCACCCACCTGCCCACACTTCTAGGCTATCCTTTATTGCTGCGTGCACGTTCCATTAACATTAGGAAACAGCTGAGATGCAGCAGAGACGGCAATTGCTCTGGTGCGCCAATCATATGTTTTGTGGCTCTCCCGCATCTCAGCTGCTCTCTAGCCAAATGGAATGCGCGAACAGCGTACGTGTTTCTGTGTGGCTGCTTGCGCGTTCCATTTGTGCTAGAAAACAGCTGAGCTGCGGCAGAGTGGAAAAATAGAACAGGCATGCCAATCAGCTGTTTTCTTGCCCAAATTGAGCACGTGTGTGGCACGCACGCATGCACAAAATGCAAGTGCATAGTGAACCGGTTGTTAGACCAGTGGCAACCCATCCTGCATGTATGCATGCATGTGGAACATTTGTATATCTCTGTGTGTTTAGAGAATTAGTCCCTGCTGAATTGCCTATAAAATAAAGTAAAATTACCCCATTTATAAAATTAAATGACTTTCCATCTGCAACTATTCTTTCTGTCTCAGGTATCACACATAATACAAGAGTACATGCCCCAAAACCACATGCACCACCTCCCTTCCTTTCAGTAGAAATGGCAAAGAAACAGTAAGGAGATGGGCTAAGTGGGAGAAGTTGACATGTTCCATTGAATAGAAATGAAAATGACAAAAGACAGACTCAATGAGAAAAGGAAAGGTGCCCATGGGTTATGGTAAAAAGAAATTAAGATGGTAACCACAAGAGTGTGATTGAAGTTTCATTCATTTTTCTTGTGTATCTTACATAGTAAATAGGAAGAGCCTCATTGTGGTTGTTGTATTTGATCATTTCCTATAGAAAAAGAAAGGGGAAATGCTTCACAGAAGGAGTTACATTTATCAGACAAGCAGTTCTTTCCCAAGCAATGGCTAATGATCAACAGCAATGTCTGTTTGCACCTCTGACTTTTCACTTATTTCCAACTCTATGAGTTATAAGCAAGACCTTGAAGTCTACCATTGTGTCAGAAAAGAGATTGGCAATCAATGGATGTACTTTTACAAGAGAATAACTTATTCTGTGTAATAGAATAATGTTCAGAATATTCAGAAATAGGCTGGGTCAGCTGAAGTTTTTGAATACTATTTAGAGAGCACCCTCTGGAGAACATGTTAAAGAACCCAATTGGGATGTCTTTTTATCTTTTCACCCAATATTAAGAAAACCCATCGATCATACACACTGATAATCAGTTGGGGAAATACATTATAGATTTAATTCTCAGATCATCTCCTATGCTTGGTCAATTGTTGTTTTCATCTAGAGTTCTGGAATCTTCAAAAGGTGACCCTGAATTGTTGCCAGCATCAGGCAGGCTCCTTGTCCCACAGAGCTTTTCAAAGATTTATGGATTTATTTTGTTATTTATTTAAAATAGGGCTTATACTGTATTTACCCTGTAGACTCAGATCTGTTGTTTAGGTATGTTCATGAATTCAGACTCACGGCAAAAGTTATGGGGGCATTTGCATACTTCAATCATAACTATTCAGGTAGATCATTTAGTTACATCCCATCTGGGTTATTTAGCATGTTGTCTAGCTTTCTAAATAGTGTTCGAAAACTTCAGCTGATCCAATCCATTTCTGAACATTCTGAACTGTTATTCTATTACACAGAATAAGTTATTCTATTACACAGAATCAATTATTCTCCTGTTAAAGTACAATATCTTTTCTGACTCAATGGCAGACTTCAAAGTCTTGGTTAAAACTCGTAGAGTCCTACACTTCTTGAAACTAGGCTATCTGGAGGATTACATCCTCCTTTAGACTCATTATGAACTTCAGGAGAGCATCTTCTCTCAATGCTATCACCCAGGAAAGAAATATAACAAGAATACAAAAATGAACCTCTCAGGATTTAGTGGTGTCTGACAGAAAAGCCAAGATCATTTATTCTCTGTTATTCTTTGGCCAGCCAGTAAAAGCATTTTTACTCAAGTAGACTTTTGACATCTAAGCAGATGTTTACCAGATGGGCTTTTTTATGTGTTTCAATATACCTTTAAAGCATTATTTTAACTATACTTCATTTATATTATGTTCATTTATTATTTGCCTTCAGTAACATCCACTGGGAGCTGGTAGGGATATCAATACAGGTAGCCCTTGACTTGTTTAGTGACTGTTCAAAGTTATAAGGGCACTGAAAAAGTTACTTAAGACCATCTTTCACTATTACGACCATTGCAGCTCTATGGTCAGGTGATCAATATTTGGTCGGTTGGCAACTGGCTCATATTTATGACAGCTGCAGTGTCCCGGGGTCATGTGATCCCCTTTTGCAAACCTTCTGACAAGCAAGGTCAATGGAGAAGCCAGATTCGTTTAACAACTATGTTGCTAACTTAATGTCTGCAGTGATTCCCTTGACAACTGTGGCAAGAAAAGTCATCAATAAGGCAAAATTAACAACTGTTTCACTTAGCAATGGAAATTTTGGGCACAATTGTGGCCATACGTCAAGGACTACTTATACTACAAATAATTAATTTTAAAGTGTCTCAACCTGTATGTTGAAATCCTTCAAGTTATACATTCAAGAAGTATCACACAGCCCCATGGATTGTTGAAGAAAACGTCCCAACAGAATCTTATGTTCATGTCCATTTTGATGTCCTAGAGACCTAGACCTATCCTATTGTGTATATCCCTGTTAGATCTGGACTTCTGGTTTGACTTCTGGCAGCTCTGGTTATGGATTCCACTACCTGCGAATCCACTCCAGGCAGCCCAGCCTGAGGGCGCCTTGCAGAGCCTGAGTTACCCTGGGGCAGGGGGCAACAAAGCATCTGGGAATTGCCAGGGGGGTCAAGGGGCTTTTTTCTTGCCTCCACTGTACTGGAAAAATCCCTGGCTGAAGGCAGGAGGAAAGCGGTGGCTATATATGGCTGCCAAGAAGTCGGGACCATCCTGGGAACAAGATAAGTATGAGGGGATATAACACCAAGCTGTAGAGGGAGAAGGAATAGCTGGAAGACTCTGACTGAAATTAAATCAGCTAAGCAGAGCGTGGCTGCAGAGCATGAATTTTTAAGTGGATTGAACTGGACTTTAAAATACTTTTCAGCATCTCTAGAAGCAGCTGTTAAAATGGCAGTGGATTCAAATTAGGGAGGTTGTGCTGACAGGATCTCCCAGAGCTGGGATATGATAGCAATGGAATTCAAATCTCTGTCCCAAATGCTCCACACATTTTGCGAGGATTTTATGACTAAACTGGAAAATATAGCTGAAACGGGAGCTGGAGGAACAGAGCTGGCTGGTCAGAAGTAGGGGGTAATGTCCGAGGTGCAAAAGGTGGCAATACGCAAGGAGTAGAAGGAGGAAGACTTTAAATGGCACAACTGAACCTTAAAGAAGATAAAGAGAGAGATGGAGCTAGTGATGGGATCTCAGTGTGCGGAAGAGCTTATGATTGTGCCAACTGCACAGAAGGAGGGGTGGCATTTGAAATGCAAATGTCAGCTGGGTGGAAGAAGAAGGCTTCAAAATGGTGTGGCTGACTCGTGAAGATTTCAAAATGGAAAGTGGAGCAGGAGAAAAGGCTTGAGTTTTCTGGGAGAAGAAGGGCTTTACTTGCAGGTGGAAAGCTACACTGAGAGAAGGCAAGAGTTAAGCAGTGGCGGGTAGATGGAAGTCAGAAACGCTGAGAGGAGGTGGCCTGTGAGACGGCATGTGTGTATGCAACTTAACATTGTGAGAGTGAGAAGATGGTTAGAGAAGCAGAGTGTCGACTTAAGAAGCTTTTTTTGTTTCTCTCTGTCTAAGGGTGATAGTACTTGGTAGTGGGGAATTGATAGAAGGGACTGGAATTAGATATTATCATTGAGCTAAGGGGACCTTAGGTATGATGGTGAGGAGTAAATTAAATTTTGGCTGAGAATGTAATTAAACTATTAAATAAATGAATTGCTATAGCAATGGATGGGGGCAGTTGAAGTAACACAAATGATTAACTAGGTGCGGGAAAGGATTTCTGTTTTTGGATTTAAATGGGAATGATAGCCTCATGGAATTGAATCTGAAAGCCCTTAGCCTAGGCTTTTAAACTATGTTATTGAAGAGGAAAGATTATTGTACTAAAAGGATGAGATTTATACTGAATGTTTGTATGTATTGTTTGATAGAACCCAGAAACAACTTGGTGATTGTAATGAGAGATTTGTTTGTAACATTAAAAAATTAAAAAAGTTATTTAAAAAAATCTGATTCAGCCTTGCCTTCCTGCCCCTCCAATTTTACCTGCTGATACATTCAACAACTCTAACATGGCATTATTTTCTTTCTCCTGTTATTTCAAAGCTTTTAATTGACATGTTATGTAGTTGGGCAGGCAGGATAAAATTGCCTTAGTATGGCTAAGCAGAAACAGTAATAATACGTTAGATACTAATAATTAATTTTCTAGTTCAAATGCTATCAGTAGACCAAATATAGCCCTGGAGGAATTACAAATGAGAACAATTAAATTTTTATTTAGCAATAAATCCCAAGGACTACATTCAAAAATCTACCCACCTGCCTTGAGAAGCAAATTGCCAGCAGATTATTAAATGCTGACAGATCTGTTAAGGTCATTATCGCCTTGGTATTCTTATGGTGACAACAATAAACCCTTGACTGTGTTTTACACCGATCTTTAGTACAGTAACTAATGAATGCAATGAAATTTGCCAATAGTTTTCAAATTATTTTCAGGATTGTTTCTTAGTTTCTTTAAGCTACTTTTCCTAAGCCATCAGCACTCTTGCCTAACTTGAGGCGGCTGCTAGATTGATGGCAGACTCTACCTTCTCTCCCCCCACCACATTCCCCCCCCCCACATCCCCCTTGCTCTCTACACCCTGCCCATCCATCTTTTTAGTCAGATATATTTATTCTCGTTGTACTCCTTTGTCATTATTTACTTTAATTGTTCTTCTGTTTACATGCCTTTTCATTTTTCTTCCTTTTTATTATTGCACTGTAAGCCACCTAGAGTATCCCGAGATAGGTGGCAAATACATTTAACAAACTTTTTTATTATAGCAAATAAAAAAATAAGAATGTTCTCCATATGTCCTTGGATTACAGTTGTTACAATTTCCAGAGATTATGACCACCTCTTTGTTGAATTATCCCAAAGGAAAAATTAAGAATAGTTTGCAAGATTATCTAAAAGATAGTGTATACTTCATAATCAATTTGTCTAGCCATGTGTAGCTACAACAAACAGTTGTGTACGGCACTATTCCATAACAGACATATAGTATACTGTATAATAGAATCCACTACACCATTCTGCAGAAGAAATATTAGTTATAGAACTAATATTCAGGAATTCTTTGGTAAACAAGTTTCTCTGTATACAGTGAAGTTAGATGGGAGGAAAAAAGAAAACTACAAACCCCTCAGGTTTGCAATTAGTTAGAAAATTCATTTCACAATGTATTATTTATTCATCAACTCTATTCATGTTTTCTCAGAATACAGTTCACTCAAATTTTCTATGACCTTCACAAACTGTGTAGGATTACTGCCAGAAAGTATCGGTTATGCCATGAACTCAGTGCACTAAGAATGTCATATGGATATATATATAGAAAAGTTGCTTTCCCACTAATTTTATTCTTGCAAATGTTTCTATTATTCAGGAAATAAAGAATCTCATAAAGAAACAGCAGTGGGACTTGGTGATGAACACTTTAGGTCTTTCTGCAATATAGCAGAATACAGCTAAAGTGTTATAAAATTCTACCACATTAAGCAGCACATTATTCGGGTTTCCGAATTTAGAATAACTGAAAACACAACCGTCAGTCCTGGGTCATGAGCACAGGGATTTCAAGATTGAGAGAGAGACCACAGGTTGCCCATGCCTGCATTATTATTAAGAATTATCATTCCCAGCAAGTGGGAAAGAGGCTTTTGCCTACATCCCAAATCACATGATTAAGATCTACGATTAGGCAGCTTGGGTGAAAACATGGCTCTTAATCTTTGCCTGTCAGCTCTAATAAGCACAGTTGGTCCGGATAAATTGTAACTTGATATGCTAATAATCAGAATGAAGAGATTCCCAGGATTCTAGCAAGATGCAGGGTTCACAATGTTTAATGGGATTACTAAATTAATCCATCTTCAGGCAAAGTGATCCAGAAGATTCTGAACTTAATCCAGTGGGATAACATTTTCCCTAAGGTGACCAGATGTCCCGCTTTTGGCAGGACAGTCCTGCTTTTTAGCAATTTGTCCCATGTCCCGCAGCTTTTTAAAAATGTCCCAAAATGCTGCTGCTGCTGCCCCACCCCACCCCACCGCTCTGCCGCCCCACCGTGCCACTGCTACCGTGCCACTGCTCTGCCCCACCACGCTGCTGCTGCTGTGCTGCCGCCCCGCGCCGCACCACCACTGCCACTGTGCCGCACCGCCGTGCTGCTGCTCCGCCCCGCCACTGCTGCTGCCGCCATGCTGCCACGCCGCCACGCCGCCCCCACTGCACTGCCCCCCCCCATCAATGGTGTCCCGCTTTTCCAATGCTACAATCTGGTCACCTTAATAAAAGAGAGGTGTCCATTGCCAGTGTTTGTGGGTATGTTCTGAAAAGGCTCTTTCACCCGCCCACCAAAATGTCCCAAACTTCACAGGTACCTATTTTCAAGTCCCGTGATGAACACTTAGGGGAGGGGGTCAGGAAGACTGTTGACAAATTTTTCAGCATGAAAAAGTGTCCCAAAGTGGTCAACCCCATGTACATTTTTCTGCAAAGCTGCACTGAGCATGTGCAAGAGATCACCCAAAAAATGCTGGGAATTGTAGGCTGCAGCATTGTCATACTGCACATATGCAGATAGAAAACAGAGCCAAATTTGGTTAAGGCTTCACTAGGAGGCGATTTGAAGAGAGGTAACGTTATAATTCTTAATTTCAAACCTTTTTTTTCCTTTCAGAAATAGAAGTCTACTTAGGTCTCAGCTAGTTTGTCACAGCATTATTGACTTAAAAGCAATCCTGCAAACTTTTACACAGGCTTCAGTACATTGGAAGCCAGGCCCACTCTTCCCTGGGCAAAGCCAGGTCATCAGCTAGTAAATATATAAATATGTTGTGGGAATCAAGTCAGTAAGTAAGGAATATAGTTAAATCAAAATATAAACTTGCCAAACATTTTATTAGGCTAATGAATCCTCCTTAGCATTTGGGTAAATACATCTTCTACCTTCGTACCTGTCCTGGATAAAGCATGTGATGTGAACACAGCCAATATAAAATAGTTAACATTCACTTAGAAATGTAATACTTGACTTATAACCATTTGTTTAGTGACTGTTCAAAGTTACAATGGCACTTTAAAAAGTGACTTATGACCACTTTTCACACTGTTGCAGCATCCCAATGGTCATATGATTAAAATTCAGACATCTTGGTAGCTGACTCATATTTATGACGGTTGCGGTGTCCCAGGGTCATGTGATCCCCTTTTGCAACCTTCTGATCAGCAAAGTCCATGGGGAAACCAGATTCACTTAAAAACCGGGTTACTAACCTAAAAATTGCAGTGATTCACTTAATAACTGTGGCAAGAAAGGTCCTAAAGTGGGATGACATTCACTTTTAATAATTGTTTGGCTTAGCAACAGAGATTTGGGGCTCAATTGTGGTCATAAATTGAGGACTACTTGTAGATAAAACCATAATCAATCCCACAGAAACTTTTTACTGAAAAGGAAGACATAAATATGGAAAGTATTGGAATCAATGGAAGGGCAAGAAATGGTGGCCTCCAATAGGAAGTGGTGGCATCCAAGGAATCAGAAATGACTGGGGAAAGCCTGGGGAAAATGGCAGATTATTCCACCCATGCTGTTCACACATCACTCCAAGTTGTATGTCCAATTCCACTTGTCCAATAAATTATTCTGTTCTGTTCTGTTCTATTCTATTCTATTCTATTCCTATTCTCTATTCTATTCTATTCTCTATTCTATTCTCTATTCTATTCTATTCTATTCTATTTCTATTTTCTATTCTATTGTATTGTATTCTATTTTCTATTCTATTCTGTTTCTAATTCTATTCTATTCTATTCTATTTTCTATTCTATTCTATTCTATTCTATTTTCTATTCTATTCTATTCTATTCTATT
>JANHFR010007150.1:69218-80413 GCA_032468015.1 Mimophis mahfalensis | reverse complement strand
GGAGTTGAAGTCCACGCCTCTTCAAACGGCCAAGGTTGAGAAACACTGCTTTAAAAGGACAAAGACAGCCACAGTACCTAATTTTGCACTTGCATTCCCTGAGCCTAAATGGTAAGGAGCTAAAGAAGAGAAGAACCTGAAACTTTCATCCCTTCCTCTATCAGACTTCCATTTTTCTGAACAACGAAGGTACATAACTTTTACCTCAATCCAATTCTAAAAAAAGGGTCAGCCTTATAACCAAATAATTTATATTACAGGTGCTTATGATGAGCAGTCTGGATTATATATGATCTACTTCAGACAAGGTTGGGTGCGGCTATCACAAGACTCTTCCTTAAAAACATTGGCAAAGTCAGGTAAGGTCATTTGGGAAAGCAACAATCAATTTCTATTTGTCTGATGTGCTTAATAAGATTAGCTTGATTCTACCACTGGCAAGATTGTCAAAGATGTTCCCACAGATGGCACCAAATTTTTGGAAGTGTGGGTCGCAGCAGGGTACTTATTATCATATGTGGTGGACATGCCCTTCAGCCAAGCAGTATTGGAACAGAGTTTAAAAATGGATAGGAAATAACCGGTTCTTTAATTCAACTCAGACCTGAGATTTTTCTTCTGGGAAATATTCCAGAAAAAATAACAAAAAGTTCCTGTTATGTAATATTACATATCATAACCGCGGCGGAAATGCTTTTTGCGCAGGGTTGGAAGAGCAGAGACCCCCCACCTCCGAAGACAGTCGGATAAGTAAAATTATGGAATGTACAGAATTAGATAATTTAACAAAATTACGAATACATAAAGGGGAATTAGACTACAAATCGAACTGGAGAGTGTGGTATATATGGTTGGAAAAAAGGAAGAAAGATTGAATAAGTAAAGGAATGTATATAATATTAAGTAAAAAGAGTGGATGTATTGGATAATGTATAGAGTGATATATGGTCATATGTAGGTATGATAAGAGATATTGTGGGATTATAATTAGAAAAAAGGTTTAATATGTTTATAAGGTTAAATCAGTGTTAGCAGACTTTTAAGCTGTCAAAGTAGTTATTTGTATATGATGTAAATAATAAAATAAAGTTCATTAAAAAAGATTAGCTTGATTCTCAGCTAAGGTTAACATTGTTTGTCATTACAAAATGTTGACCACCAAGTATCATTTTTTTCAGGGGGGTGGGTTAATTTCCAAAGATTTTAAGATTATATAGCACCACACATTGTAATATGTGTATATAGGCAGAATGTACTTTATTGTGGTCAGAAGCTCAACAGAGGCAGCTCACAATGAGTGAAAGCTTGCATTTATTTATCCACAGCAAAAGAACACAAAGGGATCCCTATTTATTCTTCAGAATGTACCTGATGTATCAAGGAAAGATAAGTTGACTATATAATTCTCCTCTTGTTTATTCTAAATATTCATAACAATAAGTTACATAATTCTTCCAAAATTGCTCAGAAGTAAAATAAATGTGTATAAGAGAGGCACCTAGGGAAGGAGGCTTTCAAATCCTATTACTCATTTTGAAGGACTAAAATGAAAGAAAATAGTAATCCAAGTCTTGAATCCAAAATCAAATTTGTGATTTAAAGATGGCACAGAAGACTGATGAAAATGCCCTGCAGTTGAGTCACTGTACTAAGCCTGGACCTCAGGAATATAACACCATGGTTTATATGCATACACATATACATATACATACATCTCCTTGGGAGAAAATATGCAATGCTAAAATGGATTTGATTTCCTCCAATGTTCGTATGCAAACTAACTTCCTGGCAACAATGCAACAAAAGTCAGCCACATCAATCTGAAGTTTTTCACCTTAGCCAAAAAGCAGTTAACCAAAAGTAAAGTGGGGACTTCACGTCATATAACATATCTTTAAAAGTGGTTGCACCACCACCGGTAACAAAATTAAAGACTACCTCAAATTCAGCTAAGTTCCTGTTGATTACTTGAATACATCCCTTTAGGCTTTTTGATGTAAAATGTAATTGGCTAGCCATTCTTTTGTGTGTGTTCTTCTTTCCTCCAAATGTTGTTTACAATCTGTTCTTTCTTGATGTTCTAATTCAAAGCGCTAATCACCAATGCTTAGCTTTTTAAAACCAGTCAAAATCAGCAATGTATTGCTACCTGCTTCTTAGGTCTCCTTCAATTCCTACTTATCCATTTAGACACACCTATATAGGTTTCTTGATATTAATAAGACAGTCGCTTTACCATTGCTTTTTCTGGGATTTTGTTTTCAATTTTCCAGTCTACTCTACTCTCCTGGTATTGTATTTCCATCCAAGAACTAACCAGATTTGCTCTTGCGTAGCTTTTCTGTGTTCAGCCAAGGTGGACTATATGCCGCCATGTTTTGTGACCCATCAGTAACCACCATCTTTTTCTATCCCTTGCTTTCCATTGAGTGGGGAGCAAATGAGTATTCTCATAAGAGAAAGCAAATCACACATGATCCATTAGGTTTTGGAGGCAGAAATGTCATTTTAAAAGATGAATACAGCACTCCTTCAGTTACGTAGAATTGCTGTACAGTTCCATGGAGTTGAACTTTTCCACTGTTCTTTAATTAAAGAAATCCATTATAAAATCAATTATTATTTTCCATTGCTTTTATCAACATTATTGCTCTTATAATGCAGATAAATATGTTGGCTTCCCTCCCCACATCCACCAGTATTAGATGATCCTTTATCCATACAGTAGCATAATTCAAATTGCAATTGGCCAGTCTAGTTGTTGCAGCTGTTGTTAAGATACACTTGTGACCCACTAATCATTTCCATCATTTGCTATTATTTATTTTTGGGCCTCTATGAATCTAATTAATTTTGTTAACTTTTCTTATTAAAATTTTCTTCTTGGACTGTGAGTAGCAGAGGTTACATTTCCAAGTGTAGAGGAAAACTTTGCACTCTGTTACTGATTCTTTACCGTAGCATTAGTACAAATTATGAAAAATAACTTAGAATCATAGTTGAATCAGGCAGAATAAGTTTCAGGACCATTTATGACAAGAAGCATCAAATCATTGTTCTCCAGATTTAGGGCTATTATTAATCACTTAATAGACAAGATTAATGTTTGGTTACCACTGCACAGTCATTTCATGTGAATTGGTAATGGGAATTAATCTCAATAGTGAAGCAAGAAATAAGTGCTGTATCATTAGATACTCCTGATACTGGATGCTACAATCCTGTTGGCAGACAAGAAGTGAGATAGGAATTAATAGGGAGGAAAGAATAAATCTTTTCCAGTTCTGGGACAGACATTATTTGTTAGCCATGGGATTGTTGAGAAACCAGGATGTCTCTGAAAGTTGTGGCTCCATGATCCCCCACAAAAAGACATTTTCAGTTCCTGGATGTAGGAAGAACAGAAATAGAAAGAAGTTTCGGATTCAAAGTTTCTGCCTCCAACATCGGAGTTCTGTCACTGTACTGGAAAACAGAATCAAAAGCATCATTTTATGGTTAAAACCAAAACAGCAGTCATGATGCCAGATGATTTCTTAAAAGAAAGTGGATTTAATAAATATATCTTTTATACTAATCAATATACACCTGAGTTTTGATAATCATTTTTACGTTTGTTGTGCCCCTGAGGAGTTCAGGAAACTCAACCAGCTAATCCTCAAAAATCTCTCATGTTTTTCACTGGATGAAAGTGACTCTTCAGAAAATCATTAGTTTAAGTCCACTATTACTGAACCCTGAATACTATTTTCTACAACAGCAGAATTAAAATGTGTGTTTTTAACAGTTGGGTTCCTTTTTGTGGCATGGAAATCTAGTTCCTTCATGTAACAAAAGCTTTTCCCAAATTACTTTGCAATCTGATTAGTGAGAAAAGCATCTTCACAGCGTGCCTGAGAAGATTTACCTCTAGTTAATTAAAGATCAGCTCAGAGTTTTGTATTTTTGTTATTTAATTTATTATGAGAGGTGCTTTCTTTATGTGGAAGGGATAAGAACCCAACAGGAGATAACCACAGAGAGCTGAGGAATGGGGAAGTGAGCAGTGGATCAGTCTGTTAGGCAGAAGAATATCCTCTTCCGAAACCAGAGATATTCCTCCTTCACTATCTTCCACATTTATGTCATAGTATCTGACAGTCTTTAGAGCTTTAGATCTAATGCTGTTTTAAGATGAAAGCTACCTGGAATGATCAGTGAATCAGTCATCTTTCTCAAACAGTTTTATTCCCTGCCATGCACCATTTCCTCCTATTTGATGAAAGCAATATATTTTCCACATCAATCTTAACTTTATTCCAGAAGAAATACAATGCCTTTTGACTAATGCAGGGCTATGATATAAAGGCTAGTTCCAGTTGCAGTTATCAGGACCTATATTACCTGCACAAGGATATCACTTAATCATTGATTTAAAAGAATCAGATCCCAGAATTTAAAGTTTTATCTATAACTACAGCAATGTACAAATAACTGCTTCATGTATAGCAGGGCTCTGATCTAGCAAACAATATCACATGGGGAAAAAATATTTTTAAGTAAGGACTTCAGTCCTGCAGCTTGATGATAAAATCCTCATGTCACCAACTACTCAGTGAAATGAGAGCAGATTAATTAGTTGTCAGAATGGTCAACCTATAGCATTATCTACCTCCCAAGCTAGTCTTTCTTTCTGTCCCACATTTGTATAAAAATGAAAGGCAGTAAATAGTAATACAATAATATATAAATACTAAACATTTTATATATATTTAGTCCCTTTTATTTGAGGTGGAATCGGAGCAACTGAATGGAGCTGAGTGTTTACTGGCCGGATGCCCTTCCTGATGCCTCAGCAGAATTGCCTGAGGGACGTTGATTTTAACTGGGTTTTAATTGTTTGTCTTAATTTTAGGTTTAATCAAATTTAAACTGTTTAATTTATTTTTAATATTTATATTTTGTGTTTTTAATATGTTGTAGGCTGCCCCGAGTCCTGTGGGAGAAGGGCGGCATATAAATTCGAATAATACGTTAAACAAACAAACAAACAAACAAACAAACAAACAAACAAATAAATAAATAAATAAATAAATACTTCACAACAGATATTTTCTCTTTGTGTCCTGAGAGAGAAACATCTGCCACTGGTAGGATTGAACTCTCAACCTTCTGAGTGAGAGGCGAGAATCTTCACCTCTAGGCCACCATGCTGCTCAACACACACACAGAGACACACACACACACACAAGCATACAGTATATATCAAGGGTCTTCAAACTTGGCAAGATTAAGACTTGAGGACTTCAGCTCCCAGAATTCCTGAGCTAACATGATTGGAGAAGGAATTCTGGGAGTTGAAGCCCACCAGCCTTAAACTTGCAAAGCTTGAAGAGCCTCGACATATATATTACTCAGTACCCAAAGCTCTAAATCAACATTCGCATGCCATGGGATTTGTTGAAGATGGGTGTTGAAGACTGGTGGACTTCAACTCCCAGAATTCCTTCTCCAGTCATAGCCCAGTTGAGGCACTTATGTCACTTCATTGCCTCAACCAGCATTTCCAGTACCCATTCAGAATGCTCCGTTGAGGAGTCACTTTGCTTTTAGAAACAGAAGGGTGACATTGCTTTGAAAAAATGTTTTCCTGAAGCTTCATTGCAGCAAAACATCCCTTTGAAGCTTTTCACACTCCTACTAATTTTGTTAATTAGAATAGGGCAAACAAATTAAGTTTAAACTAACAAGACCCTAGTTCTTCTGGTCAAACAAAAAGTACATCAGAGAATGTGGAATCTAGCTGGTTTGAACAAAGTTTGCCTTGAAAGCAAAGGGGAAGATAAGGCATCAGTTCTTAAAGACTTTCTGGTCCTGGGCTGGTATATGTACAAATACCAGTATAAAAACATTCAGCATTTTGGCTAGGACACAGCAGGCAAATGGTTGTCTTTACAGGTATAATAATGTTGATGGTATATAGATATATAATTATTCTAAAAATGTAATAATCTTATTCTTAAATGTTTTAATCTGATGCACTGTTCCAAATCATATTCTTTCATTCCTTTCCCTTTTAAAAAACAAATAATTCAATGTTTCCTCATCCCATAAACATTTCTTTGGATAATTAAGCTTTATTTTTTTTAACCCAAGACTCCCATAGCTTCAAGCAATACTTTTCAAGTGCCTTTACACTTCTTATCCTTGTATCTCTCAAAATGTATGTGCTTGCTTTCTTCTAAGGTAGTCTTTTGTTTGCATTTCTGTTAATTAGACAGAACAAAGGATGTTTAATGGGAACAATTAACTCCATTGTGTTGACTACATCCTTTTCCTATCCTGGATTATTATTTTTTTAAGATGGTGATCTTGAGGTTCCTGCATTGTCCATAAAACTCTGACTTACTTATCTTAGCAGGATGAATACACTAAATATCTCCAGACCATGCTAGAGAAATTTTGGATTAAGCCATAGTTTTGCTACAGTGAGCACCTCTGGGGTTCTTATCATAACCTCTAATTCTTAGGATTATATTGTGAAGGATCAATGGATCTGATGTAAAAAGAACCAAAGCCTGGGTGAATGGCAGTGCACTGCATGTATCTCCTTAAGTGGTGGGATCAGAGGTGTCAAGCTTGCAACAACACATTGTTGTCATGTGAAGTATTGCAACTTTTTCTGTTTCGTTAAATCAGGGGTGGGCATGGCCAGTGCATGATGCATCTGATTCATGGGACACAAGTTTGACACCCCTGGGTGGGATGGAAGCAAAACTGTGTTCACTTGTAAGGCAGATTGTAAATTAGAGAACTTAGTTTTCCTAGAATAACATTTAAGTAAACCTGGGTTTTGGTGATGCTTGCGATATGCTAATCCAAATAAACTGGGCATTATTGTCTTAACAGCAAGATATGCATCATCTGATTAGGGTTCAGCCTAGATGGTTAAACTAATCTTTTCCCCCTCTAATGAAGAAAAGTGTTTTAATTTTGGAGTTACTGATGTTAGAATCCCCATGTTTTTACCATTTTCCCCCTGAGGATTTACTAGATTGCTATTATTTACGTTGTATGTTAATTGTTTTTAATTTATGTTGAAAAGAAATTGTGCATCTCTCATAGGCTGATTTGATTGAGGCAGCTTTTCAATTGTGGATGATGATGATGATGATGATGATGATGATGATGATGATGATGATGATGATTTTCTTGGGCAATCTTTTTCCTACCAAATATTGAAAAATATTGAACAAATCGGTCCAGATTTAGATTTTTAGATTAAATTGCCCCATTAAATGGAAACTGTATATGAGCTGTTTTCCTGTTCTTTGAAGGAGAGATTGAGAACTTCTGGTTGTACTTATGGTGCTGTTGAAAACAGGGTCTGCGAGCTCTGCGGCCCTGCTCTAAGCTTCTGAGCAGATCCAAAAGGTGCCATAGCTGCCCTGGAGGGGCAGTGAAGTAAAGGGGAACACCCTGGCAGGTCGAGGAGGGCCGCATCTCTCCTCCCTGACCAGGAAAATCCCCTCACCCAAAGATGGAGAAAAGTGGCAGTCAACATGGCTGCCATGAAGTCAGTGTCAGCCTGAAAACCCAAGACAATGCAGGAGTGGAGAGAGGAGTGAATGGAGACTGCTACTGGGTGAAATGATTTTCATTTTACTCCAAAATCACTCCAAGAAATAAAGAATCCTAAAAAGAGACTCTAAGTGGCAAAAGAATATGCTATTAAGAGGTGCAGATCAGAAAATAACTTGAAAGCGCCATCTGCTGGCAGAAAAAAGCTACTCCCAATTCATGGAAAGTTAATAGGAAACATCTGTCAGGTTTGAAGGCTGGTGCCCGGAACTTTTGATTACTGCTTTGAGATGATTAGAAATGGAAATAAGATAGCCTGGAAAACATTTTGGAGTATCAGAGTAAATGCTGGAATTGATATATTTAAACAAATGACTTGTCTGAAAGAAATGGAATAAGTGAAATAAATACCCACTCTGGGAAATAAACTATAATTTTATACAAGACCTTTTGAATTGAACTGAGGAGTGAGTGTTTATACTAACTTGATCACTACTATGATTGGAACTTAAGGAATAGCAGTGGAAATACTTAACAAAATGTCTCCATATTTTCAAAAATTAATGAACTTGTTTGAAAAGACATCTGAAGAAATGGGAAATGCCTTTCAAGATATAATGAAAAAAGATCAAATTGATTATGAACTGGTAGAAAGAACAGAAAGAGAGAAGGAGATGGATTACTCAAGCCCACAAATGGAATATGATGAGAATGGGAATAAGGATCAGACAAATCAACAAACAAAAAAACAGAATGATGAAGAGGGTGACCAGAAAAGTATTAGCAAAAGGAGCAGAAAGAACAGATTTGGCTATATCAACAACTCAAAAATCAAGGACTGCAGCAAAGAACAGGACCAATGAATCAAGCAACAAAGGAAGAAAAATGGAAGAAAATACAACAAACATATCAACAATTGGAAGAAAAGGAATATACTTTGGAGGAAGATATAGATGAAGACAGATACAAAGACGCGGAGTGTGGGAGATGAACCAGAAGATGGATAATTGAAGTTTTAAGGAGGAGAAGAGATGATGGATAAAGAAAGCAGCTAACCAAGTGTTTAAATACCCTGACTGTAAACTAAGGCAGAAATAAAATTAGATAGGGGAAATATTAGAATATAAATCTTTATGAAGTGAATAATAGAAAGATTAGAAAATTATAGAAATGGGATAACTTTTTCTTTCTCTTTTTTATTACAAATTATAGAGAATTTAAATTTAATAAATGTGATAAATATTGTTAATATTGTTAGTACGAATGGAATTAATATGAATGATAGGATTAATTTGGCTGATGTATAATAATGAAGGATATGGACTGAATAAAAAAGACTTACAAAACACTGAATTGGATTAATACACCTTTAGGTAAATAGTGAGAAATATTTAAATTAGTTAAAATGTGGTAGAAATAAGAGTGATATTCAGGATCAATTTGGTTTATATATGATAGCGAAATGTATGGATTGGGAAAAAAGACATAAAGACTTACTATTAATATTATTAGAGAGAACTGGATTAACTTATGTATTTTTAAGTAATAAGTGAGAAATATTTAAATTAGACAAATGTGAAAGAGCTGATATAGATTATATATAAAAATGTAATGTATGGATTGAATAGAAAAGACAGGGATAATAATTTATTATTAATACTGCTAGCGTAAATGGGTTTACCATGAAGGGAATTTAGATAGAAGATGAAACAAAGATGAGGGGTTAGGTATTTTCTTTCATATGTGTTCAAATAAAACAATGAGGATTATATAAGTGTATTCTTAAGAAAACTATTTTACATTGATAGAGATTGCGAATTATGAATGATATCTAGAATGAATTCTGCTTATAAATGATAGAGAAATGTTTAAATGTAAAAGAAGACAATTTGTATTTGTTAAATGTGATAGGAATTAGTGATATTCTGAAAACAAAATGAATAGCTATGGATGGCACTCAGGATCAACTCTGTTCACACACAGGATGGATGTATATTTAAAGAAAAAAATAATGATAAATATTTTTTTTAAAAAGGAGAGATTGATTGCCTTTCTCGTCTTATCTGTGCCTTAAAGAACCTACAGATTATAATTGCCATGATTCTGTTTATTGTTATTAGAAATAATGTCTATGACTCAACAAAATAATTGAACTTGTTCCCCAAAGGACAGTTTGTCATTTCTTCTTGAATGAATTTAATTTTCTTCATTTAGCAAAGGACTTTTATTTATTTCAGCATTTCTCAGGCTTCCCAACCCTCAAATGCATGGACTCCAACTCCCAAAATTCCAAATGTAACCAGTTCTGGGAGATGGAGTGCGCATATCTGAAAGCTGCCAAGGTTGAGAAACACTGCTATTACAGGGCGCAGTTTCTTCTATAACTTTGTTAGCAGTATTTCAGCTACAATATCTTATTTATTGTTGCTCTGAAGAATGCTATGCTTCAAAAGACTCATTTTTTTTTCTAAGAAAATCCTTCTCCTGCTTGCCTCTGTTGTCATAATCTCAGACATGTCAGATGCATAAGAGAAGGCTAATGTAGCCTTAGCAAAACTGAGGAAACCCTGTTGCAAGGGAAGTATTTATAAATATTTAGAAGTTGTTAGCCGGATTACTTGGTCGCACATTGTTGGAACCATTAAAGTGCATGCAATTACCCTTTATACATTTGAATATAGTTCGTTTGGGAGTCAGTTATCCATGCGTGTCTCACCTCCACTACCTCTTACTACTTTAACCTAACCTTTCGAAAGTGATAATGAACAGTCTGTGATGAGATGTGGAAAAACTATGGGGCTTGAATAACAATTTATAAACCACTGTTTATCTGTTGTTTAACATAGCTTAGTGCATTGCCTTTCCAGCTATTCTTCAAATTATTATTTTTTTATTTTTATTTTTCTCAAAAATGTATGAGCAATAGCATCCCAAGAATAGTGGAACCAATGACTCAGAGAAAACCTAATACATGGGGTTTAGGGAGAAATAAACATATTAATAGTAGGGGGTGTAGATTTAAATTTTCTTGGTAGTAATCCCCGTAAAACATAGACAGCTGTGAACATGGGTTTGTAGACATATAACTCATGTGATATTCTGACCAGAGCCTGAGGAGTACAGAGGTATCAGGTTGGCTCCTTTAAGTTATGTTCTTGAAATTGGCCTACTGGTATTTTTCAGGCAGTTCCATTACCATTTCCTTTCTTGATGTAGCAGCAATAGCTAAATCAAATCAGATATGCATATTTTTCAGATGAAGGCAACCTGCTCTTTATTGCTTTTTAATTAACAACAGGAAAAGGTAAAAAAAAAATAAAACACAAATGTGATAATGATGGAGATGCATACATTATCAAAGAGAAGAGTGGGGGAGAAAGAACATATGAAGGAAACCTGCTTAGGACCAGAAGATCCTAAGAGTTCAAAAGTGATTAAGAAGTCCACTAATTGTATCCAGAGGGTACTCATCAGCAGCTCTACACCAACTTGGAGAATAAAAATTAGTCAAATGCCATTGGTTCTGCCCTCACCTCTACGCTGTTCAACCTGGATGGGCGGATGGAAGGAAGGAAGGAAGGAAGGAAGGAAGGAAGGAAGGAAGGAAGGAAGGAAGGAAGGAAGGAAGGAAGGAA
>JANHFR010007150.1:43620-57383 GCA_032468015.1 Mimophis mahfalensis | reverse complement strand
ACCTTCCCACCAAAGGTGGTTCCTATTTTTCTACTTGCATTTTTACATGCTTTCGAACTGCTAGGTTGGCAGAAGCTAACCACTGTAAGGATAATTAAATTTAGAAAATAGTCAAAAGACATTAATGAACAGATTCTCCATAGAGTAAAAAAAAAAATAATCTAATGAAAGGTGGGGTTTAAATACTCATATGCATAAAGGATATTGAAGAAAATTCAATATTTGTCCAATAAAGTTTGGTCTTTACAGGAATTAAATACTTTTAACAAAGCAACATGATTTTGTAAAAAAAAATACATCCTAAATTCTTCAGAAAAAAAACATAGAATCTATACATTTCTTGAAATAATTATTTAAAGCCATACTATACAGGAAAGGAGTATACAGAGATTAATTACTCCAATTACTTATCCAAAGTGAGTAAGGAATAATTGACCATTAGACTATTGTCTATATTTAATTATATTTACAGTCAATAGATCTATTTCTAAAAAATCAGTTGTTTCTTACAGATAAATTTCCGATTGCATGTAAGATTGTAAAGGTACAATTGTTAAGCTGGCAGCATCTAATAACAATTGTGAAAGTCAGTTTTGAAAAAGCAAATAGAAAATCACATTTAGAACCCAGAGACTAGATGAAGACATTCTGTATTTATGACTGATCCGAGTCTGCAGTACATCCTTTTCCTTTTTAGCTCCCTCTTGTTTTCTTTTATTTCTTTATTCTTCTTTTTCCAAAGTTGTTAAAATGATCTGTCAGAGGTATTAAGTTTTCCTGAAAGAACAGAATGACCCTTTTCTGTAGAAAAACTAATTAATATTAGAAGCTAAAACATTTTACGTTCCTAAACATTGCTAGTGTCGCCTATCAAATATATGTATACACAATAATGAACTTTATGACTAGGAAAAAATAACATCGAGACGCCTTTAAGGGTATTTGAGAATTTGTGACATTATTTTCATTTGAGAATGTAAACTTTTGAAATGCATGTGATTGAAGGACATACGATTATCTGATATTTTCAAACCATGGTTTAATTAGCTTAGCCTTTCCTCCTAATGGTGGACAGTTTACATTGACCTAATAGGTTGTCATTTATAATATTTCTAGCCTATCCTTATTTAAATCAATATTTTAAATATAAGATAAGTGGAATTATAAAATATTATATATTGTGTGCCCTTCGTGTACTCTGAAATAATATATTGTGTTGAAAATCTCATTTGCAATTTTTATACACACACACAAATATTTTGGGGGTTTGGTACAGTAAATTTAAATTTAAAACTTGTATTAGAGTTACTCTCCTTTGTCTTTGCTTCCCTTGTTGTTTTCACTAGTCCTCTTCTTCCTGGTGATAACATTTGACAGCATTTTGGATATGCATTAGATGGCTTATATGAAGTCATATAAGAGTGGTTCTCACATTTGTATTCCTTGCGTTATCTGTCTGAGATACAATATGAATCCCTAGATCTTTTTTTTCCTCTTTCTATCCTCTATTTTGCACTGCTGGCTGCATTTTGGATGTTCAGCTGATTTTCTGTATCAAGCGGTGTCAAGTAGTAATAATAGCTGGAACTCATGCCACTAAGCAGAAATCATTATCCAAGCATTTCTAGATGAAAACTCAAATGGTTAAATTGGTTTGATCTGTAGATCAATGTGTACGGGACATTGTTAACACTCAATCATTCTAGTAATGCATTGCATTATTTAATGGCACCTACTTGCTGGTAAATATGCAGGAGGTTTGCAATATTAAGAACAATGTTATATGATTTTAAGCAGCAGCTGAATGTCTTCTCTCGGGAAAGAAATCAGACAAATTAGAAGATACTGTAGTGGGAAACTACTTATTTCCCCCCAAATAATTTGCTACATCCTGTTGAAATAAAAATGTTCCTATGCTAAGCAAGGTTTTATTCCTTACCTTTCCCAAAATAAATTGACAAAAAGAATCCCATGAAAACCTCAGTGAAATCTACTTCTTTTCCAACAATATATATTCAAAGCAGTTGTTCAAGTCTCACTGCAGATAACATGCATTAATTTTCTTGATCTGCATGAATGCACATACAAACTTCAGTATATTTTGCTCCGCTAGGAACTTGTATATCCTTGAAGAGAAGCCATCTTTTTTTTAAAAAAAATGTTATTTTTCACTATTTCTCAAACTAATAGCAAAGTAGCATCTGTTTTTCAGGCCAAAGAACATCTTAATACACCAATTCCATTTATTTAATGAATGTTTCTCAGACATTCTTTTGTTTAGGCTTCGGATTCACTGAACACAGATAACACTGGAACTGCTTTGGATAGAGAGAATGCATCATGGATTTGGATGTTCTTATATCTGCCTGCCTATTGCACATGCTTTATCTTGGCCAATTTGGGTCTGGACCAGCAAAGTCTTCCTACTTAGAAATAGCAAATGTTCCAACTCTCCAAATCAGCAGCAGTACAGTCATGATGCCATTTTTTTGTAGGAAGGAGTTGCAAAGGGAGGCACACTCCTCCCCTCAGAAACAATGTGTAACAACAATGGCAGCAGAAAGGATGCTTGGCTCCTCTTGCCCCATCACCATCTGACCTTTTCCTCTGCTTGCTCAGAAGTGAACTGCTGCCGTGTTCTCTATTAGGAGAAAATAAGTACAACACACCAGGCATTTCATTAGCAACCAAGTAAAGCCTTTTACTGTAGCTGTTGTGCTTCCATTTCTTGTACCAGGAAAAAAATTAAACTTCTTATAACCAACCCTTCTAAAAGCCATACTAATATAAATTTGAGAGGGTCTAAAACGTCTGGATTATTGGTAAGGTTTTGGTTCTAAGTATAGCATGTTGCTAATTAATGCCTCCTGTAGAGTGGTTCAATCATAGGGAACATTCATCATTTACAAAAGTATTTTTTTAATTCTTTCTCTTGTTCCTTGAAAACTGTTTCCATCCAAGTGTTTTTCTAGAATTCTATTGCTCCCCCCAAATTCTACAGGATTAATGCTATCCTCAAAATTCCAAGTGGGATAACTACTTCAGAATCTTCCAGAACTATTCATTTACAGACACACAGTAGTATATTATTGATCAATCTGTAGCCAATAACCAACTCTTTTATTTTCACTGATATTTGACATTATGAGCATAATATTTGACATAATCCAGAGAAAATGAAGTGTGATGTCCAGTGTTGTAGCTATCTCTAACATCGTTGATCTGGTTTATAATTTTGCCCTCTAGAAGAACAGAGTCTGGTGAATTGTCAGCAGACAAATTGCTGCAAATAAACAAGCACACTGGTACACTATATTGATTTATATCTAATTTGAGATATAACTCTTATATAACAAATAACTCTTGCTTGGCAGGAGAAAAAGAAGATACAGCTATCTATGTTATTATGGAAAATGTACCATAACTGAAACAATGATTTGGGAAGGGGAGTATAGCCAAAGGGGAAGGAAAATAAGAACATTTGCTGGTAAAATGCCAATATTCCCTTTTGCTAAAACCATCTTCTTCTTTCCTAATGGCTTTTCTGCTTCCAATATATTGCTTCCCTCTTGAATGTCTGATTTTGTTTTTGAAGGACTCCTGTGCGTTGCCCTGTAATGAAGTGCTATTTCTATTCACACCTGCAAATGATCCTATTTGTGAATTAATCTTCTTCCCCTTTGTCTCTTTCCTCAAATCAACAGTCACACAACATAATTATAGTTAGAATGGCTCTAATAATTCCAGTTGGTTAAAAACCTTCATTAAACCCTAGAGACTTGATTAAAAATATCATTTTGCTGTCCCCCTTTTCAGGCTATCAAATAATACTTTATGGTTGAAATATCTTCATTCTATAGCAGAGTTACCGTTGGGTTTTTGTTAACAAACTGCTGCCAAGATCAAAATGATACTTCTTGTCATGATGAGTCTTTGAAGCTGAAGGCCTGATCCATGCTCATGAAAGTGAATCCCATTGCAGCTATCCTCTAAAAGCTTCAGCCTAATAAAAAATGGCTAAATATATACTCCTTTAGAATGCTCTATTGGTAGACCAATGTGATTTTCTGTGTGGACATGGTAACAAGCCGAGATAATTTAGAACATATATGAGGGACATAGTACACAGAGAATACATGAAATAAGCATGAACATTCAAAGATATGTATTCAAAGACAGTTATAATTGCAACCCCACAAGGTCTGTCTCATCATCAGAAAACTGGCCCAGAAAATTATACTTAGAAAATGTTGCACTGCCTAAACAGACCCCTCCCCGACATGCACACAAAAAAAGATTGGACTTTAAGAAAATTGGCAAATGGCTAGTACATGCTTTTTCTGAAAGGCAAGATGATCTAATGAGAACTTAGGCCAGAGCTGCTTTAATAGATTTTTGCTCAAAAGGACAGAATGACGATCCTTTAAAATTTATTTATAGATAAGAGATAAGATATGGGGGAAAGGAATATTTGAAACTTGTTAAAGTTTTTGAAGAACTTTGTGAGAAGGGACAAAAAAGGAAAAGAAATCAAGTTCTAGGACATTATTTGATGGTATTAAAAATTAAGATTGTTAAAAGTAAAGGGAATACAAAATTGGTTTGTTTCATCAAGATTAAAATATACATGTTATCTCATTGTTATTGTTGTTGTTGTTGCTGTTAGTTGCGAAGCCATATCTGACCCATTGCGACCCCATAGACAACGTTCCACCAGGCCGTCCTGTCCTCTACCATCCCCTGGAGTCCATTTAAGTTCTCACTAATTGCTTCAGTGACTCCATCCAGCTATGTCATTCTCTGTCGTCCCCTTCTTCTTTTGCCCTCAATCTTTCCCAGCATTGGGCTCTTCTCCAGTGAATCCTTCCTCCTCATGAGCTGGCCAAAGTATCTGAGTTTCATCTTCAGGATCTGGCTTTCTAAAGAGCCAGTCAGGGTTGATCTCCTCTAGGACTGACTGGTTTGATCACCTTGCAATCCCAGGTACTCACAAGAGTCTTCTCCAACACCATAGTTCAAAGGCCTCAATTCTTTGATGCTCAGCCTTTCTTATGGTCCAACTTTCACAGCCATACATTGCAACTGGGAAAACCATAGCCTTGGCTATACACACTTTTGTATATCTGCCTTTGCACAGATTCAGCTTGTGCGTCAGTTGCACCCTTTCCTGGATCGTGATGCCCTATCCACAGTCATTCATGTCCTTGTCACCGCTCATCTTGACTACTGCAATGCCCTCTACATGGGGCTTCCTTTGGGGTGCACCTGGAGGCTCCAGCTGGTCCAGAATGCAGCTGCGTGGGTGGTGATGGGAGTGTCGTGATACTCCCATGTTACACCTCTCCTGCGCGAGCTGCACTGATTGCCAGTTGTCTTCCAGGTACGCTTCAAGATCCTGGTTATGATCTACAAAGCCCTATATGGCAATGGTCCAGGGTACCTGCGGGAGCACTTTCTGCCAGCGTCAGCCCCCCATCACCCAGTTTGTGCTCACAGAGTCAGCCTCCTCCGGGTGCTGTCAGCCAGGCAGTGTTGGCTGGCGACACCCGGGGGAGGGCCTTCTCTGTGGGCACCCCGACCCTCTGGAACCAGATTCCCCTCAAGCTCCAGATGTCTCCTGATCTGCGATCCTTCCAGCATGACCTGAAAATGTGGTTATTCAGGATGGATGGCTTGGACTGAGGAGAGAGGGTTGTTTTATGATTTTAACTGGGTGTTTGTCTTAGTTTATTGAACTTCAAATTTAATTGTTTTTTAATATTTGTATTGTCTGTTTTTACTTTGTTCGCCACCCTGAGTCTTTTGGGAGAAAAGCAGCATATAAGTTCAATAAAACTTCAAACTTCAAACTTTTGTTGGCAGGGTGATGTCTCTGCTATTTAGTATGCTGTCTAGATTTGTCATAGCTTTCTTCCCCAGGAGCAAGCATCTTTTAATTTCTTGGCTGTAGAGATCTTGGAGCCCAGGAAAATAAAATCTGTCATTACCTCCATTTGTTCTCCATCTATTTGCCAGGAATTGAGAGTGCCAGATGCCATGATTGTAGTTTTCTTAATGT
Organism: Mimophis mahfalensis; assembly: GCA_032468015.1. Lineage (NCBI taxonomy): Eukaryota > Metazoa > Chordata > Lepidosauria > Squamata > Mimophis > Mimophis mahfalensis. The sequence goes on along the minus strand of JANHFR010007150.1, from coordinate 51,325 downwards.
TGAGTTTCAAACCAACTTTTGCACTCTCTTCCTTCACCCACATCAAGAGGGTCTTTAGTTCATCTTCACTTTCTGCCATTAGAGTGGTGTTCTCTGCATATCTGAGGTTGTTGAAATTTCTCCCGGCAATTTTAATTCTAATTAATAATTAATTGTTAACTCTAGTGGGTTAATAACAGTTTTGCTTATCAGAATTGAACAAAGAGGTTTTAAAGGTTTATTAGAGATGAGATAGGAGAAGAAGAGATCATTAGTTATATTTTAAGAGAAGGTGATAAGTTACTAAAGTTGTATATACTTGTAATGAACAGGGGAAGTAATTTCATTGTATATTCTTTTACTTTTTCTTTATTATTATTTCTACTTTCTTTTCTACTTTTCTTTCTGTTTTTTTAATTTTCTGCACTTTGTACTTTTATTTTTATTCTTTTATCTTCCTTAGTCAGTATTATTTAGTTTTCATCTCTTTAATTCTAATGATCAACAAAATTATATACTGTATATTAAAAAAAAATTAGCCAAGAGAACAAACACAAGCTCTGCAGTCAAAGAAAATGATATAATATTGACCCAACTTAAATGTTATGACAACAAATTGCATATTTACTTCATGAGCACATACATACACCACACAAGTGTAATACAGAATACACAAAAATACCAAGCAAGGTTTTCTTTTCATACCTAAACATTAGGATATTATGTTCTGCCTCATTTCCTCCATTCCTATAGCTTTTGTTATGTCTGAAAAAAAAGGCCCATACTTCCACATTTTTCTCTATACATTATTTAAAAAACACCCTAGGAAATTTATTTTCTTTGTTTTGATAAGCATTTCTAATGGATGTGGAATTGTCTTCATAAACAAGATGGGATGGCCTTGAGGTTGCTGTGGGCTTTCCCCCCATAAATATGGCAAAAAGCAAAACAGATTCATCTATCTAGGCCAGTGTTTCTCAACCTTGGCAGTTTGAAGTCCACATATCTTCAAACTGCCAAGGTTGAGAAACACTGATCTAGGCAGAAGGATTTTGAGCACTTAGCCTTCAAATCACAGCAAAACAGCATTATTTGCAGGGCTGAATTACTTTTGTTCTGAAGATGGGTAGGAATTTAATCAAAGGATTTTAAAAATATAAATTTATTTAATGCACTTGCCCTGGGAGGTGCATGTGGGGGAGAGATCAAAACCAGCAAAATGTTGACTGCAACATTGTGGGGAAAAGCCCCATCTCTTCTCTGGATGCATGCATACGAAATGGAAAAAGGGGCTGGGCTTCAGCCACAAGACCCTGTCTGCCATCTTGCAGATTTTGAACTCTTCTGCAAATAGAACTGCATTCACCAAAACTTACAAAGCCCACGCATTTCTTTATAAATGGGATGGAAAGAACCCAAGCATTTAAAAAATTGAATACTGTACTTGAGAAAGGAAAACTGACAAATGAATCTGTCAACTGTTTTTTTAAAGAGCATTAGCAAAGCCTGTCAATCTTCTGCTTCTTAGTCTGGGCAGAGAAAATTCCCTAAACAAAAGCATCTGCCTGCACAGCTGTGTTAATGTATAATATTTATGCCATTCATACAGAGAGAAAAAGAAGAAAGGTTAAAAAAAAACGTTTTTAGATAAAATGACAATTTTAGAAGTTGCAGCAAATTTAACAGAGTTGTGGGTTGTTGTTGTTGTTGTTGTTTTAAGAAAAACTTAATTAACCTGCTGCAGCAGAACTCTGACTATTCACTCTGGCAAAACCCAAGAGAATAGATTGTGGCTGATGTGAATAGATGATTTTGAGCTATGACGTTTCCAGTATGGATCTTGATTTCTAATAATTTATTAGATGAACATATTGTAACTGCTTTATAGGGGTTGAGCTTCCACACTGTGTAAGCCCATGATTGATTTAACCATGATTTATTGAATACATCAGAATTGGCTGAGCTCTCACAGACACTAAGCCATAAAAATGGTTTTCAAAACACAATGTCTCAGTTCACACTAAATCACAAAGTAGCAGAACAATTATGTTTTAGTGCAGTGCGAAAACCCAGTCATCTGGCTGGTTGCAGAAATACGCTCAGAATTTCTGAAAGGCAGCTTTTTCAATTTTGCCTAGTGAATGAAGCTCTACTTTCACATTAGAAAAAAAAAATTATCTTATTCAACCATGATTCTTGTCTCCTAAGATGGTTTTTGGCAAGGAGAGGGCCAGATGGTGAACTCCAATTCCCAACTTTCCTAATAACAGTCAAACTAGCTCAAACAGATGGGCAAGTATTTGGAAAAATCAACAATATACTGAAAAGCCACGCAGCTCCCCATTTGGTAGGGCTACCATTTTGAACAAAAGTTTAAAATTTTGAACAGTCACTAGATGGCAGCATAGAGCTAGTGTTTTATATCCCTTTCTTGCCATCTCATGGTCATCTGCGTTTTTGCAGATTTATATTTGCTTAATCCACTCTTGCAAGTTCAGTTCAACCCATCCTCATTATGGTGTACACCAACTTAAGTTTTTTCTTCTAATAGCAATAACACTTAGACTTATATACTGCTTCAGAGTGCTTTACAGCCCTCTCTAAGTGGTTTACAGAGTCAGCATATTGCCTCCAACAATCTGGGTCCTCATTTTACCCACCTTGGAAGGATGGAAGGCTGAGTCAACCTTGAGCCTGGTGAGATTTGAACTGCCTAATTGCAGGCAACCAGCAGTCAGCAGAAGTAGCCTGCAGTACTGTGTTCTAACCACTGCACCACCACAGTTAAGTTACAGTGAAACAATTTATGTAAACAATTATAAGCAATTGAAAACTGGACACAAGTGTAAAGTACTACCCCCCTCTTACAAAATATTTTGTGTGTCTATAAAATATCTAGTATATCCATACTTGCTGCATCCAAAAAATTATTTTTTTATTAACAATTCTGGTAGATAATGGGCTAAACAAATGTTAACAAGAATATCCTATCTCACAAAAGCTATAAAATATGTATGTAGTATAAAATTCCTGTATTGAATCACATTATTACAGGTAGTCCTTAATTTATGAACAGTCCCTTAGTAACTTTTTAAAATCAGGACAGAGTCCTGAAATGCTAAATAATAATAAATAATAGTCATGTGACTATGGAACAAATGAGATCAAAATGCCACTTGACATCTGCTCCCCCAGCATGGTCATGTGATCGCATTTTGGATGCTTGACAACCAGATCTCATTTACAGCTGTTTGAAGTGCCCTTTGGTCATATGAGTATTATTTATGATTAGTTTTTTCTGGAAACCAGAATTTACATCCAGCTTCTAGTAAAAAATATGTCCCACAGTGGGTTCACTTAATGATGTCAATGTTCACTTAACAAGCACTGCAAAAAGGTTGTAAAATTGGGTCTGGTCACATGATTTACAACCATCCCAATTTATGGGAGTAATTGCCAGACTCAGTTACAGCTGTGAGTTGAGGTCTACCTGAAGAAGATTCTTTCTGGGGCAGAAATGCATTATCAAATAAAGGCAGATTACTTTTGTCTTGTTCTTAGCGTCTTCTCCAAATACATTCAAATCCAGCTGAACAAATCTAGCTGCATACAACGCAAATCTATTGGAAGAGACTCAGATTTGTTACTTCAAATAACCTCTCTTTATCATAGGCTTTGGATGTGATTGTGACAGATTGGAAACTAGCTGCAAATGGGTTTGAGAAAGTTTTCATGAAAGAAGCTCTGAATTTTAAGCTCTTCAAAACTAATCATTGCCATTTTAATTTCCACACTGTCTTTTGCTAAATGGAAAGATACACGAATATTGGCTATTAAGTTTTATCAAATCACACCCAGTACTGCTTATTAAGCTTTGATAACAGCTTAATTATAATTCTAAAAACACATTCCTTTTTAATCATCTAGTACGTTTTAACCAAAACAGAGAATTATATCTGTGCCTTGGGTCATTTTTAACGCAGTCTTCCTTTGAGCTTTCTCCTCTTATTTTTCATATTCTTGGTCTCTCTGCTTTTCCTTCCCCTGAGCTTTCATAATGCACTTACAGCTATTATCCTTTCTCCTAAATAATCCTTCATTTTCCCTATTCTGGGAAGCAGTGATGGCTAAAAGATTAACCTAGGCTGTAGCTTCTAATGTCTTTCTATAATGGATAAAAACCTGTCCTGAGATTTGGCATTCAATTATGTTGACCTTATTAGAATTACCAGAGGACATTTTGCAGTCCTTCATTTTCTCTTCTTCTAACATAAAAGGGTACCTTTCAATTTTTTTATCTGGTTAGAAAAACTTTTACGTTATTTTAAGTCATCAAAACAAAAGAATTGGGCACATAGATAACCTACCCATTAAAACCTATATAATGATTGATATAATGATTGAGCAAGGGACATGCCTCAACTAAACAGCAGGATAGGTGCTACTATACTGTGCTATTAGATTGGGAGGAAAACCACAAAGGAGCAGAAACAGATAAAAACTCAGTAACCTTATCTATGTTGGAAATCCAAATACAGTGACATTGACACTTCAGCACCTGCTGACCAACAGGGGGCATTAGGAAGTAGATAGAAAACATCACTAGATATAGCAAAGGTCCAGTGTTTTATAGCTGAGGATAGTTACCTTAGATATACTTCACTATCACTGAACATACCATCAGAATCCATCAATCAAGTGGTACAAACAGTGAGGCCATCTGCTACCCACATGTTGAAGAAATGATTTCATAATACGGATATTCACCCTGACATGCATATGTCCATGTCATCATCCCCAGTATAATAGCCAGCAATTACATTGTCCTTGCAAAAATCCTAACCCTCTCTTAGCAGGAACTATTGGTAGTATCCCATTACATAATTTACAACAATTCTTTCAGCAGCATAAGCAAAAGTGAGAAAGTAGATTCCATGTAATATGATAGATACAGTACTTTATTCTTGGAAGAGGTTGTGTGAATATCAAAACTAACTCTGGAAGAAGAATCCATCCTACACAGGAGAGGAAGCTCTTGTCAAACAGCTGAGGAACCAGGGTATTCAGTCTCTGGTGATCCACTTACTACAGTCTGGAATTAGAAAACCTATTCTAAAACTGATACCCATAACACTCCACTTTGGAATAAAGAGAACAGGCTCATTCATTTAAAAAATCCTGGTTAAAGAGTATTTCATATGAATTGGTTGCGGGGGGGCTAAACTGAATGCATCATAAAGTGAAAACACAATAACACATATTCTAATGCTTAGCCATTCTCATAGCTCCACAGCAAGAAAAGCGGCCCTGCTAATACATTTGGCATTATAGCATATACAAATAATTTCTTTTCCTTGAAATAGTAAGTCTGATTTTATTGTCGGGTAACACTTTCATGCATATTATGTATTGCTGAGGTTTAGATATATTGCAGCCACCACTATTTCTTTTGCTGGCAATCACAAGAGGGCCTCACCTTTTTCCAATCTACTAATAACACTGACCTTTTCCATTCCACATGATTACATTTATTAACTACATTTCTGGTTCCTCTTTCGTGCTCTTTTTATTGATTTATTATGGCTTTCAGAACTGAATGCACTTCTTTCAGACAACAAACATTATATCCGGTGTGATATGTGATGTATTTTAGTGAGTAAAATCTCTTTGTAATGTGTGCAATGAATCTGATTCTAACTTGATGCTGTTGGCCTGATGATACCTTCGCTTACAATCCAGAATCCATGAGGCTGATCAAAGGGGGAATTTGCCTCTTGGGAGCAGACATCAACACATGAGAATAAGAAAAGAGCCTCAGTGGTGCAGGGGGCAATAAACTGACTTTGTAAAACACCACTTGGGGGGGATGAATCCCCTAATAAGCAGGTACATACAAGAGAATGAAGGCTATTGTTATACCTGTTGTAAGCTGCCCTGAGTCTCCGGAGAAGGGCGGCATATAAATTGAAATTTAAAAAAAACAACTGGTACACAGATGCAGTACAGCAATTCACAGGAAATTTTTTTTTATCACAGCAATTTTTTTCAATTGTAAATATGGCGTGTGAATGTAATTTTATGCATTAGGAACATATTGAAGGGACTTTTTTTTCTTTTTGCTTAGTGCTCCATGTAGAATAGCTCTGAATAAATAACAGTTGTCCAAGTAGATTATTAGTTACAGTTCTTCCTTCCCAACTGCTACTCAGATCAGCCTTCCAGCTGAAAATTCACACATTTATCCTGTGTTGACACAGATGTCTGATATCAGTAAGTGTTTCTTTTATATGAGCAAATATAGAGTTATAAGTTTAATCATAGAGTTGGAATGGAACATTTGTTGCTCACAGCACATTGCAGGAATCCACATTCAATCGTACATGATAGATAGGGGAGCCAAGCTAGGTAACTGATTCTACCATAAACCTGAGCTTCCTGTTAGGACGTTTTCCCTAATGTTCAATCATATACATTCTCCTCTACCTAAGGAATCTACTTCTGTATTCTGCACTTTGGGGGAATTATAGTGGCCTTCTTCAGATTGATATCCAGATTGATATCCAGTGAAGTCTTTCAAGAATATTATTACACTTCTCTCGTTGAGGTTAAGCATGTATAGTTTCCCTACTCATTCCTTATAGAATTTAGGGCAGTGGTAGGATTCAAAATTCTTTACTAACGGTTCTGTGGGGGTGGCTTAGTAGGCGTGGCTATGCTGTCAGCCAATCAGAGGTGGTATTTGCCAGTTCTCCCAACCAGTCAAAATCATTGCTAGTGGTTCTCTGGAACCTGTCGGAACTGGCTGAATACCACCTCTGAGTTAGGGCACTTCCACATGCCATCTTTGCACCACTTCTAAATTAGCACTGAGTTTGTGGAATCCCAGGCTGGAATCTCCCTTCCTGTAGAATTCAGTTCTGGCTCAACTGGAGTGCATTTCAAATTGTACTGCAGCAACTTCTCTTTTGTGATGTAAAAGCTATGAAATGGAGTTGGGCAGACTCTTGGCAGGAGCATTTTACATCTGTAGGTATTTATTTGCTCAATTTATTTAGCTTCTCATCCCACATACATCAGGAAAAAATCCAACCAAAATCATAACAGCAAAAGACCCTTAAAACTTTAAAACAACAATTAAAAAAAACAATTAAGAAAAGATGAGTGTGAGTCAGCTTCAACCTTGGTGATGATCTAGCTGCCCTCTCTTCCAGTCCTCTGAGTATCAATGTTTTGTCTAAAATGGTTCCCATTTGAGCCATTTGCTGCTCAGAAATGATACAGTACTTGAAGTAGGATGTGATCAATACAGAATCAAGTAGAATTCTTACTTCCTTCAATTTGGAAAATATACCTCTCTTGATACAGGACAAGATTATGTTTGCTTTTCTTCCAGCCAGATTATATGGTTCACTTATATTCAGCTTGGGGTCAGCTACAATATCCAGCCTCTTTCTTCCATGTTTTGTCGCCAAACCTCTGTCTTATGCTCAATATTCTATTTCTTTTTGCTAAATGAAAAACTTCGTATTTGTGTCTCTTTAATTTCATTTGATTACTTTCATCCTGTTTCACCATTTTAAATTTTGTTTTTCATCCTCTTTCTTTGAATTATCAAGACCACTTTGAATTTCAAATTGATAAGCATTCCTTTCACCTAATCATCCAAGCCATTAATAAATTTGAGGTCAGGAACCAAACTGTGATACTTCATTCCTATGGGGGCGGG
>JANHFR010007148.1:28892-44588 GCA_032468015.1 Mimophis mahfalensis | reverse complement strand
GACACTGGCAAAAGGAAACCTAGGAGGTGCAAATGGCCAGGCAGAAGGGAGGTCCCATCACTCACCTGCCCAACTGCATACAAACAGTCCACCGGGCTCAGAATCTAGAGGGAAGCGAGAGTCAGCAACAGACTACCTCTTATAAAATAGAATATTAAACACCGCTCCGTTGGGGCAGCCTAGACAAATTCCAATCCCCTACCCCTCACCTGGCCAATGCGGCTCCCCCAGCCCATGCGGCTGAGCCCAGCTGCTGCCAGAACCAGGGCACTGAAATCCTCCTTCTCATCCAGCTTCTTCAGGCGGGTGTTCAGGTTGCCCCTCTGGGGGAAGGCTAAGCAAAACCAGGAAGCTTCTGCTGGCCTGCCAGGCACTGCTGGAGGTGCAGGGGGCACTGCAATCCCAGGTCTGGGTGGGGGTATCTGGTCACTCTAAGCCTCCGAGGGAGGGAGAAGTTCAGACCCACCCAGCCCCTCTGAGGAGCCAACCTCAGCTGCAAAAAGCTGAACCCGGCCCAGGGAAAAAAAGGTGCCTTGAAGAACCAGCTGTTCTCTCAATTATTTCAGGATACGCTGGATGGTTCAGACTGAATTTTGGTATGCATTGGGCCAGTATATCAGGGATGCTGTTATGGTTCTGAATTGCTTGGAGACACAAGAAAGGCCCGAGCAAGGAGCAAGCAAGGCCTGCCTTGTTCTAGCAGCTGTTTCCCATTGCAGGCAGGTAGTTTTAGACTTCTAACTGTAAGCCACCCAGAGGTGCTTTGCAAGTTTGGGTGGTCAGAGAAATCAATTGAATAAAGGTGAACTTGGGCCCTCCTGAATCATGAAAGGATACAATATCCTTGAACTGCAGCCGAGGGAATTTTCTTTTCAGCTGAGCTGCCCGGCGAAGTGAGCTGGTCCCAATTACACTGCAGGAAAACACAAACTGAGATGAGCGAGGCTACTCAGAACCCCTCGGACTCCATGAAGGTCTCCCAGGGTCTTCCCTCCTCCCCTTGCAAGCTGCAACTGCTTGAGACTGAATGACCGTGTCCCCCTAGAATGGGTCTCCTACTTGAGCAGGTGGTTAGACTGGAAGACTACCCAGGTCCTGTTCTTCTGTATTCTGCTTCCCAAGAAGCAGGGCACCCCTTCCCCACCCCCACCTGCACAGCCTGCTGGAGCATCAAACCAGAGAGAGACTCCAGAGGTGGGACCAAGGCCAGGCCAAGTCCCTGCTCCAGCCAGCCCTCCTCACCTCTTCTCAGGGAGGCTACTGAGGGTTTTGCCAGCATGTTTAGGGTGAAAGACGACAGCATCGTGTGGGTTCTCTCTCCTGAAAAGGATGCAGGAAGCATCTCAAGTAACCATTGGCAAGGAGATAGAAGATCCCACAGGCCAAGCAGAGAAAGCAGCTCAAGGCCCACTCGGCCCCCTTGGCTCCCGCGACACTCCCCAGGCACCTCTGCTTTGATTGGGTTCGCAAGCAAAAGGAAGGCGGGCAGATGGGCAAGGCCACCACTTGGTTCTGCCAGGCAGGAAAAAGAGAATTGCTCAGACTCACTTGCAGATGGCGCCAATTGTGAAGCCTGGTGGCAGGGAAGTGGGCAGGTCTTTCAGGGAGTGAACCACCAGGTCCACCCTAAAAGGAAGAAGAAAACATGCCAGGCCAGCAACGGGCAATCCGCGTCATGCCAGGGTGGGTCTGGCCTTGGGAGTGCTGCCTCCTCCCCTGGCAAGCTGAATGTCCACCAAGTACAGTGCAGCACTTTTCCAGGAGGCCCACATGAAATTCTAGGCTGCTGCTGTTCCCGTGGGGTGTCAGGCTTTGGACCCGTCTCAGCAGGACTACCAGTGCCACAAGCCTCCAGAAGAAGAGCACTTACTCATCTCTTTCCAGCGCATTTTCCAGCTCTTTGGTGAAAAGGCTTTTCTCTCCAATCTGTTGGAGGGAAGAGAAACAGGGTGGGAACCCTTCCAGTCTTGTAGGGCCACTCTGCTGCAAACCCCCAGGGCTCTGTTGCCACGTAGCCCAGCCGGACAAAAATCACATAAGCAGAGGAACAAACCTTGGATAAGGCTGTGTCCAGAATCCTGTCTCCGGTGGTTGACATGGCAACTATTAGAGAAGGAGAAAAATCCTCCCATCTTGCTCCTAATATACCTGCTCGGGCTGCCTCTACCTCAGTGCAAGAGCAGAGCCTCTCTGTCTTCTAGACCCCCTTCCCTAGATGCTCACCTATCTCGAAGCGGAGGTGAGGGTGCTGCACCTGGAGCATCTCCACCACACTGTCAGTCTGGATACGAGCCAGCTGCAATGTTGAGAAAGGAAGGCACTCAGAAAGGGGCCCCATCAGATCAGAAACACAACAGTTGCCATCTCGAAGGAGGCGCAATCAGCAGAGCTCAAACTTTCTGCCGTGTATATAAGAGCCCAGGCAAGAGAACAATCCTGCCCCTCTATTGTATCTGCTAAAACAGCCTCTGGGTGGGCCTCGTATTTGCACAAACATTGTTTTCTAACCTCAGGCGCCACTATGGAAAAACAATGCTGGGACATCCTGACCTGAACTCCATCAGGTATTAAACTCCCCCTGAACAGATGAGACTGGAGAGGGCAGACTCTGACTGTGCTGGTGGGCAAGAGGAAGGGCAGTGCCCGGGCCTCACGGGGGGTGAGGGAATCCCCCCTTTTTCATCCCCCCAGCCCTTCCTCTCTGCCAGGCTCCTTGCTGGCCTCCCCATTCTCATCAGAAACTGGCGGGTGGAGATTAGCTCTAGGTTACAAGGGCAAGGTGTTATCAGCTTTTCCCAATCCTGGATCTTTGGGTGGATCCATCAACGCCTCTGCCTTGTCAGCCATGCTGGATTTCTGTGGCTGGAGATGCTGCGTTATTGTCACGTTGCACAACTTTCTTAACCCTTCCTTGCTTTCCACCCCAGCCCTGAGCCAAAAAGGTTATGCTTCTTCCTACGCTAAAGAAAAGAGAGCAAGGCTTGCTCAAGCTAATCAGGATGGTCCAACTGCCAAAACCTTAATTAACCCTACCAGCCAAGCAGAGGCCAATGATGCCTTGCCAGCTTTGTACCAATAAAAAAGGATGTTTGTAGCTCAGGCTTGAAATGAGGGGTCCCTGGTAGTCTCTGGGCTTGGCTGTTTTCTTACAGAAGTTTCATTATTCAGATAAATAACTTCACCCATACTAAGGGCCAGAAACAGTGGGCACTTTGTGCACCGGTCCCAGAGATGGGTACTGGCATCTGCTCCTATGGTAGATGTTGCAGTGGGTGCAAGAGTTTCCCCATCACCTTGTGGCACAGAAATGCACACTTGCAAATCAAAGAGTTGGGGCAACTTACAAAGTTGTTTGGTGGCTCAGGTGCGTAGGGGTTGACTTGCCCAGCAGCAGCCCGCCCCCCCAACCCCCGGTCCCTCATGAGGAGGAAGCCAAGGGCTCCACAGGCTGCTCTTGTTCGGACAGCAGGATCACAATCACCCCCACCCTGAAGGTCTTCGGAAAGGGAGGAAAAGAGAGTCCATCTCCAGCCTGCATCAGGGGCTAATAAGGGAGCGGGGAGGTCACCCCTCCATAATACTCGAATGCCTCGGTTTCAGTCTTGCCCGACCTGCAGTGAACAGCCGGGAGTTTGTGCATTTTAGGGCGGAACTAAACGCCAGGAAGAGAACTCCGCCGCTCGGCCCAGAACGCCTGGCAGCCCGCGATCTACGCGGCCTTCGCAGCCCTCACCTGGCTCTTGCGGGTGCCCACGCGGATGCTCGGGCGCTTCGGGGCGCTTTTCTCCTACAAAGAATTGTCTCCCATTAGGCGCAAAGGGGGGGGGGGGGGGGCCAGCCGGCAGGCAGCCTCCCCGGGAGGAAAAGCCGGAAAGGCCCGGCCCGCACCTGCCTCCCCCGCTGGCACCTCACCTCCGCGGCCATCTCCGGCGGGCTCCAGCGCTTGTCAGCCCGAGGCCGGGCGGCAGCTACTCTGCCGGGCCGCCCCGCCCCGCCCCGCCGTCCGCGATAAGGAGGGCGGGGGAGGGGGCCGAGGGGCCGCCACGAGGAGAGGCGGGGCCTGGCGGAACGAGAGCTGCGACAGGGTCACCTCGCCGGCGGCGGCGGGCGTCACTTCCGGGGCCTTCGGAGCCGCCCCTTCCGCCCCCCTGGCCTCCGCTCGGGCTCGGGGTGGGGGCTGATCTTCCATCACGGGCCGAATCGCCTCCGCCTCCAGGCGCTGCGGCGGCCGAGAGACTGAGCGGCGCCCCTGCCCGGTTGCAGGACTTAATCCGGACGTTGGCGGGGCGAAGGGGACCGGCTCCTGGCGAGCGGAAAGGCCCGTCTTTGAGGGGAGCGCTGGGCGGGGGCGGCGGCCTCCCCGTTAGACTTCGCGGCTAGGAAAGAGATGAGCGAGGAGCAAGGGGAGCCCTCGGACACGTTGAGGCGGAAACTAACGCGCGGAAGGGAGTGAAATAAAGCGGGGAGACAACAGGAATTCGTGGCGCAACCAGGGACAGAGAGGGCGTCTGCAAATGCGGCGAAAGCGGAGATATTGGGGGGACGTGCAGAGGGGCTGGGGCCCGAAGGGTGGGTGGAGCAGCGAAGTCAGAAAGAAAACGGCGAGGAAGCCCTGGATCAGAGGCGGAAAACGGAGAGCGGATGAAGGGAAGAGCAGCCTCTCTTGCTGCTCAGGCAGGAACCGAATCCAGTAACAGCAGCTTTAAAGAAAGCTTCAGTCCTAGCTGTAGAGGGGGAAGAGACCGAGGTTCGCCCGTTAAGGCCCAGGGCTGCCCCACCCTGTGGCAGATAAACACATGGGTTGCCCGGCAGTATCTGGGGAAACATTTGAAAGCCCCTAGAAACTTGAAGAGCCGCCTGTTTTAACTCAGTGATCCTAAGCAACGTCTGTTAGATACTGAAGTGAAACATCTTGTATTAAACTTTCCTTTGACTAGGAAAATCTCCATTGCAGCCTCACAAGCCTCCGACTGGGGAGGAGGCTTAGGTTCAAGAGGTTAACCAGGCCATTATGGTTAGAAAAGGAAGGTATTCTAAATAAACCACTAAACCCCTTTAATAGCCCCCTTGAGCTCATTCTGACATCAGATGGGAGAATTTACAGGCGAGAGAATTTATCTAAGCCTGCTCTGTTTTCTGCATCCTTTCTTGAACAAAACAGTATGAATTTTTGGTTTGGGTTGGACTATCCAAAACTTCATGCCCCTTTCAGCTTCTCATAGGCAAGGAAATCTGGTTTACCAGCAGGGCTTCATGGAGGGACGATGGAGACCTCAAATACCTCCTGTGTTGCTGTTTCTGGTTTGGGACTCCTTTGCCAAATTCCTATAGCACACAAGAGGCAGAACTAGAGATTGCTCAACAGTATACCTGGACACAAACCACGACTAGGCCTGCTCCCTCTTTTGTTTCTCAGGACCCAAGCCAGGAAGACCTACAGTACATTCTCTCCCAAATAATCCTCCTAGGAGTAGAAGTCCTGCAGCAGTTATAATGACAATGTATGTACAATAGTTTTAGGGCATCTAAGACAATTCACTGTGGTCAACTCGTCGTGGGACAAGAGTTGCACTAGTATCAAAGTAATGGTGGAATAGAAAACAAAGGATGCAAAAGGAGAGACAAAATGAAACGTGAATGAATTTTTAAAATTATTTTAAATTAAATTAGTTGGTTAAATTGTCCTGTGGCGAGCTGGTGCATAGGCAACAGTGAGTTCTCATTCCACTCCCGAGATCTGGAGGGATTGACCGGCTCTTGGATTACATGTTACCCGATTTGGGATGCCAGGGAAGGAAAATGGTTCAATTTTTTTTCTATCATTTGCCTTTGTATTAATCTCAGTCTTCTAATGTTTTAAATATATCTTCATAAAATATTGTACCTCCATGCCAACTAGAAAACCTACTGGCAAGAATACGTACAGAAAACTGTCATGCTCTGAGTGGGTGATGGGGAAGCCCCATTTTGCGGCATTTCCTGTTTCACTTGATGCCAGGGGAGGAATGCGTGAGACTAGGTTTAAGCCGTCATGCCTAATGGTGCAACAAGCACATAAGCAAGGTGAACTCATGAAAAGCTCAACCAGGGAAAGTAGGTAAGAAGGAACCAAGTTGTTAAAGAACCCAAAGAAAAAATGTCACCTAAATCAGACAAAGGAAGTTGGGCCTGAGCACATGGGAAGCCCCTCCCTGAGGCCCACCAACAAAGCAAGGACTTGGGGAGATAAAATGGGTCCTGAAGCCCGCCTGACTGTGCACGTGTACACAATGACATATACTTTGTAAAGTTTGCTGTTATTTTAAATTAACTGTGTCTCCATGTATTCTACACAACCGTTTATGCCTCGCTACTTGGTCAAGAGATTTGAGTATGGTAATTTTCCAGGGCTGGCAGCGTCTGAGTGACTGTAAGCTGAACACGAGAGCACCTGCGTGGTCACCTAGAAAGCACACCTTTGCCCCACCGAGATTTCCCCGCCAACCTGAACTGCCCTGTAGTTGATGAGCCTCCAGGCCGGGACCCTTGCCTCACCTGGCCCCCATGAAAGAATGCCCGGAGGCAGGTGGAAGCAGCGCCCTTTAGTCAGTCATGCAGTCACACCTTCCTCCCTCAGAGGCAGTAGTTGAGGCTGCCCAGAGGGCTCTGGCAGGCCTGGCTGGAGGTTCTGCTCAGGCCCCACGTGAGAGCCAGTAGCCAGACAGGGCCCAGAGCCAAAGCCCCAGCTGGGCTGGTTTTGCCAGCGAAGGTCACGCACCCCTCTCTGCCCCGGCCCTGGCTGGTGCCTGTCCAGGGGAGGAGGAGGAGGAAGAGCCAAGACACGCAAGCGGGCTTCATGTCCCTCCAATCAAGTCACGTTTCTCCCCATCCGCCTCTGTCCGGCATGGCATTTGTGCTGAACGGGGACCCTGTCTTTGCCAGTTCGCAGCAGTGAACACATCTGGATGAAAGGATTTCTAGGTGCTCCTCTTTGTCTTGACAAGCAGGTCCCGTTGCAAGCTTGCATCAAGTGCTGCGGCTGATTTGCTCGGAGGAAGGTCTGTGATGAGGGTGAGTTTGTTGAAAACACCACGCCCAAAATAATCGGCAACCACAGAGAAGCTGTCATTGGAATATTTCAGCTGCCGGAGGCCAAAAGAAAAGGACGTTTGGCAGAAACGAGAATATCTGAGCCTCTTTACAAGCACCAGAGCCCGCCCAAGAACCCACCTGGTGTTGGAACTGGTCATGCAGGTCTCGTTTCTGCTCTTGGGCACGGATCATGTCCATGACCTTCCGGTTCTCAGGAAGGCACGTGGGGCACTCCGACCCACTCTCCGAGTAGCTCTCAAAGCAGTGCTGATGGAAGGAATGGCCACACAGGAAGTGCACGGAGGGCAGCTCCAGAGCACTGGTGCAGATGCTGCACTTTGTCTTCTGGAATATTTTGGGACTAGAGGAAAAAAAGCCATCAAACCTGGGGTACCCCCTTGGCATCAGCCCCCCAATGCTGCTACAGCCCCAACTTCCCTTTGACCTCTAAGCCTTGGATGAGGACGCTGCCTGCACTCCCACCCAGTGGATGGAAGTCAAAAGCAGCAGCCTTCCAAGGAAACAAGAATTTCCGCTCAACTTTTTTGCAAGAAATGAAACACTTCCGTTTATACACCACCTCAGCCACAGAACAGGGCAATGGACGGATCCAGGATGGAATCTGCTGACTTTGAGACAGATTTAGCAGCAGGTTCCATAGTTACCTTGTTTTCAGTTCTTCAATATCCTGGCGGATCCGCTTGGTCTCCTCCCGGTATTTCTGGATCTTTTGTTCATCCTGCTCTATCTGGCAACTTTGTCTCTGCAGTTTGCTGATGAGGTAATCCTTAATGACAGACAGGGTGGCCGTGGAATTGTGAGCCAAAGTCTGAACAACTAG
This sequence comes from Mimophis mahfalensis, assembly GCA_032468015.1. Lineage (NCBI taxonomy): Eukaryota > Metazoa > Chordata > Lepidosauria > Squamata > Mimophis > Mimophis mahfalensis. The sequence goes on along the minus strand of JANHFR010007148.1, from coordinate 36,676 downwards.
AAAAGAGACACCCATCAGGACAGGAGAGAACGGGTGCAGCTGTAATCCTGTATGGCTTCTTCCACAACACGGCTCTGAGCCAGAAAGTGCTTGTAGGAGCCCTGGTGGAAAAAAGTGCAGCACTGCAGGCAAACTCTGCCCACAGCCTAGAGTCTGATTCTGATGAGCTCAAGGCTGACCCAGCCTTCCATCCTTCTGAGGTCAGTAAAACGAGGACCCAGATTGTAGGGGGTAGTATGAAAATAATGTTTACATTGTAAATCACCCGGAGAGGTGCTGTGAAACACTGTTGGGGTGATACGTAAGTGCTATTGTGTGTGTTGCTGCCAGACTACATCTCAGCCATTTCAGCAACCCATCCAAAAATAAACTTAGGTGTTTCTGTATTGTCAAAATCACTTTGAAGCAACAAGAATAACAAAAAAAATAGCATATAAGACCACCAAAATATTATAACAGCTGGATTAGGCACCTTTCCAGCTTATCATTTTCTCAAGTCTCTGTCTGTTTTTGCATAAGGAGTGGGGCTCCCACCTTTTGGAAGAGAAGTATTGTTTATCAAATGGATGAAATTACTAAAATACCCCTTTTTCTATCTTAAAATCCAACAAGATATTTTCCCACCCCCATTCACAGGCTAGCAGTGGGGCCCAGGGGCTGCCTTGCAAGGGCAGAGCTACCCAGCTGTGAGAGTCCTCCAAGATTACAACAAGTCAAAGCTTGGTAATTTTTGTCAGGACTAATTGCTCAGATATTTTCTGCCCACATCTGATCAGTCTGTATTTGTAAGCCCTTAATATCTACAGAGCAGAAGACAGCTCCCCATCACCAACTTCCCAGGGCAGGCAAAGCTAAGCTGCATCTTCTCCAGGGCTCGGCTCACTGCTTGCTTGTCGGCACCCTCACCCCAAAGGCAGAGCCTGGCCTCACCCAGCAAAGGCGGCATGAGATTTTTGGCTTCAATGCGTGCGAGCACAGCCGCCAGGTACTCCTTACAGTCCTCCTCCTTGTGGGCGAAGTAGCCAAGCGCTTGTTCCCAAAGACAGGCCTCTTGTTCCCCATACAGCTCACAAACCTCCACCACTTTCCGGTACTGCCCATTCTGCATGTGGTAATGCATGATCTGCTGGAACCTGGAGGAGAGAGAAAGACTGAGGGGGCAGGCGAGGGTTGGTGAAGAGCCTGAGGGCTTGAAACTGGAAAGCCCTTCCCAAGTAAGAAAGGACTGGCTCATCTGCACTCACAGTTTGTGCTGCTCGTAGAGGTAAAGGATCCCATCCTTGAAGTTATGCATCTGGCACAAGACCAAGGCCTTATCAAAGACATCCTGGAACTTTCCACTTTTCAACAGGAGAATGGTTTCATTGTGGAGCTTCTCTTTGATCTGGGAAGACCCAAGGGAACATTCTTGGCTCTCAGACAGACTCCAGAGCCTCCCATGACCACCTATTACCAGAGGTCTTCAAACTTGGCAAGTTTAAGACTTGTGGACTTCAGCTCCCAGAATTCCTGAGGAGCTAACATGACTGGAGGAGGAATTCTGGGTGTTGAAGTCCACAAACTTGCCAAGTTTGAAGACCCTTGACCTATACACTGGGCAATCTCCCAAGACGTACCTGTGGATCTTGTTCGTGGGCCCAGTTCTGGAGACGGAGCTCCAGCAGGGTATCATATACACCCTGCTTAGAGTCCGGCTGAACCTCAGACATGTGTTCTAAAAAGGCCTTCAGCTCCCGGGGGTTGTTAGCAAAGATGGGAATGAATTCATCAGGATTTGCCTGCATTGTGAACAGTTAGGAAGGGGAGCAGGAGGCAGTGAAAGCCAGACAGCAAACTTTTTCCTAGACCCTCAAGCAGTCATCTGCCTCCCAAAACCCCAAAATTTCCCCACAAGAAGCATCCACTGGGCACAGTGGGAACCACAGGAAGCATTGCAATGAAACTATAGGAGGAAGAATAGAATTGCTCTAATGGGCAATAGCCAAAAGACTTTGAGATTTTCACAGAAAGCCTGAGGTTCTTGTGCCCTGCCTGCCCCTTCCCACTTGGCCAAGACCACACACAAATTACTACCACCGGTCCCTGCATCTGGTTTCATGTTATTTTAAAGCCCTTCATGATATTGGGCTCAAGACCCTTCAGCCCCATCCCTCGGGCAACTGGTATGGTGCCCCAAATCCCACTTCAGCCCATACCCTCTGCTCTGCCAGCAGGCCAGAACCCTCCTGCTCTTTCACCGGCTGATAGTCGGTGCACAGTATCTTCAGCAGTTCAGTGGCTTCGTTGGGGGTGTGATGCATGAGGATCTTGCCGTAGCGCTTCATGTTGCTCTCAGCCTGCTCAAAGGGCAGCTTGCCAATATAACGCAGAGCCTCCTGGAAGTTCTGCAAGACCCAGGAAACAGGCATGAGAAAAGTTTTGCCTATGGCTTTCTTTATGCAGGCTGAGCCAATTTCAGAAGAGGGTTACGTTCCTCATTTCCCCTCCTTCCTAGCATCTAATGCCCTTGGCTGCCAAAAGAACAGTCCAGAAGCAATCAGGCAGGCCTCACCTTGATATCTTCTAGCTGAATCTTCAGGTACCACTCGTGGTGCTTGTGCTTCTCAGCCAGGTACACAGCATGTGAATAACAGCCTGCCTGGCGAAGCACCTTGATAGCTGTCTCCACGTCAAAGTGCACCTCGCTCTCACTGGTCTACAGAAGGGCCAAAGGGAATGGAGTCAACCCTGGAAGCTCCAGTCTGGGCCAGCTAAGCCTTCCAGATTCCCTTATGCACAAATGCCTGGAACCAAACTGACTACAAATGAGGAGGAAGGCCTTCGCTGCTCACCCTCTTCAAAGTTAAGACTCAGAAAGAGCCAACCCCTAAAGAGAACTAGTCATCCCATCAGCTGAAGGGAGAGCATGACTGTTCTTTCTTCCCTTGCAAAGGCAAGTTTTCTAAAGTTTCCTCACTCCAGGGCTGAAGTGACCTCCTCACCAGAGGGAGGATGCATCTCATTTCACAAGATTTTCTACATTTGCACCAGGAAAACTAGCATATCTTGCAACTCGACAGAAAACAGAGATTACATTTTTCAGAAGACTCTACCTAAAGAGCATCAACACAGCCAGTCCAGTTGAAGCTGATAAGCGCAAACCACCCTGCCAGAAGAGACACCTGTAAAAGTCAGGGACTTCCACCCATGGAAGCGATTCATAGAGAAGGGCCATCTGGCATCTAGGAGAAGAAGAAGCACCGAGGTGCCTTTGCCCCGTCACCTTGATGAACTCCTCCAGTTTGGAGATGTCCTTCAGCTTGGTATAGCAGTTCAGCAGCAGGGTAGTATGGTCTGCATTGGCCAGGGACTGCAAGTGGAGCATCTGCAAGTAGGCGGTCAGGTTGTGTATCCGCTGAGCATCCAGGAACTTGCGGATGACGTAAGATGGCTCCAGTTTCCCAATAGTGCTAAGAAAAGAGCACAAGCCCCATTAAAGAATGTAGGTCGCAAACAAGTGAGCAGCTACAACCACTGGTGCCACTGCAGAGGAAGCAAGCAAAGGCCAGTTTGGGGAGGAAATGGAGCAGGCATCAATAGAAAGGGTTTCATCAGTCGAAATCCTCTTTCAAGAACACCCTGCTAAAGATACTCCCACCTGGAGTTGCTGCGCACCGTAGATCTCCAAACTCCATATTTGTTTACATCCTAGGCAGTCATTCCATTTATTTGAGGAGGAAAAATACTCTCAATAGCCAAAACCTATCCAGCTTTCATTCTGATCTTTCTCAGGACTTTGATGCTCACTGGAAACATCAACTTGCAGGCCCAGTTTGGAGAGATTTGCCATCTTGTGAACCCCCCTCTTAACATGACAGCAAGAGAAGCATGCAGGGAGATGCAAATTAATTGGATGCTAACTTAGCTTTATGAACCCAGTGGAGAAGCCTCGGCATTGGTGCCAAACCCCATGAGAGAGGGAGGCCAAATCTCCACCTAATTCTTTAAAGTTACCCACCGGAGGTACTGCTGAATAGCACCATCATGGTTGCCCTTATTGTACAGGTGATCTCCGTATTGGCGAAAGATCTCAGACAACCCATCGCTGTCCAGGTGGTGACTTTTAGCCAGATTGATGGCCATTTCAAAAAGGTTCTTCTTGAAGAGCATCTGTTATAAAAGGAAGCTGTGGTTCAAGAAAGGTTCCAAGCAGAGGTTCTAGCCAAAGCTGCTCCATCCAGCGGTTTGCAAGAAGCAGTGAGGATATTTAGACTGCCAAGTCCATCTGCCTCCTCAAAGCCTTGTATGGATGTTGGTGTGGAGAGAACTCTGCAATGGGCAGGCCTTAAAGCACCTGCCCCCCTAAGGCCCAGATCAGGGCATGTGCTGCAGCTATTTGGCCAGTGAGCTACAGGAAAAACAGAGAAGGATCTCTTGCCTCCAGTTTGGTCTGCGTATCCTTCTCCTGCAGCACATGGAGTTTCCCATCCCTCGTCAACACATAGAGGCATCCCCACTCTGCCAGGACATCCACCACATCATCAAACACAGAGCTGTAGGCAATGAACTTGTTGCCCAGGTCATAAATATTCAAGATCTGCTTGTCAGAGTTTTGTGGATCTCCCCCAGTAAACTCAGATCTGGAGCAGAGAGGAGGAAGAGCAAAAGACAAGCTTACAAGTTACATGTACATTCAACCAGAAAGACCCTAAAATGCAGAGATCGTGAACTCGTTTTTGTGTCCTCAATAAAGGAAGAGTTCACAGCAGCTCTAGCTGCAGCCTTAGCCATAGGATACTAGCCTGCAGACTTCCAAAGCGTAATGCCAACAAGCAGCTGTACTCTTTGAAAAAAGGAGTGATGCATTCAGCCTAGACAGTGGGCTGCTCTAGACTTCTTTCCAAGATACAACCATCAATCAAATAATTTCATAAACTTTGATACCTTAAATCTTACTGAAAACTACGAGCGTTTCCAAAATCAGTCATGTCCTTTTAGGTACCTAGTGGCAATTATATTTTCCGTCATTTATTTACAACTCTCAGAAAATGAAGAGTTCTAACACAATCTGGAAAGCAAAGGTGAAACTGTTCTGTTACATATGGCGGAAATGAAGGATGAGAAGGCTTATTAGAAATACAAATTACTGACAGGGAATGTTCAGAAAAGCACCTGTATTTAGAGGTGTTTCATCTAAATGTCCAAAGCCCCGTCACAGCAATAAAACAAACTTACTTGGGAGATACTTTCCAGTCCTTGGACACGATGACCAGATAGCCTCGATACCAGTGGACAATTAGCTTTTGACCCTCAAAGGCAAAGCAAGGCCCACGCTCATCTGGCTGATACAAATACACACATTCATCTCCTGCCACTATAAACTGGAGGTCCTGGGAGGGATCACTGAGTGTGGAGCAGCGCAGTCCACAGCCACGCATGTCCAGTTCCAGCAGTGGACAATCCTTCAATGAGAGTGTGTAACACTGCAAAGCCAAAAAACAAAGGGGGGGGGGGGGAAACGGTAGCTGGGAGGACAGAAACCCAATGAGGCAAAGGGTGGGTCAAACCCGAGTTCTGCCACATCCTCACCACCCCATAGACCGACAGCCAACCTGGATTTTCTCAGTGGTAGCCACAAACAGATGAGTTGTTTTGCTTGATTGGCGAAACACAAGCCCAGTAACTGGGTGGCCTCCTTCCTGCAGCACTTGAGTTTTACTATGCCGATCCCTCGTAATGTCCCCCTTGATAAGCACCACACTCCCATCCACGAAGCCTATGAGAAAGAAGGAAACAAGATCCAGAGACCAAAAACATTCTCGGCCTCTTCTAAACTGAAGAGACCCTCAGGTGACCTGTTCCATTCTGTGTAACACCAGTACCTGGAATTAGACCCAGGAGCAAACTGGTAACCAAGCTAGCCCACAATGCTGCATTTCGCTCCAGCTGACATTTAGGGATATTCTCCAGGGGCCCCATATTCTTTTAATTGTAACCTACTTCAGGTTTTAACAAAAATTGAATAGAAATACTTCTACAGAATACCTCCCCAAGCATTTCTTTTCCCAGTTCACTTTCTGATTAATGTTTGGAATACACGGTAACAACTCTAGTTACCAATAGCCATGAAGTTGAGATTTTCATGGACGGTGAGGCAGGACACCAGTGTGAGCTTGTTGCCTGGTATTGCAGGGAAAATCCTGGTGCACTGAGGTGTCCCACTGTCACGTTTCTCTAAATTCCAGACTTTGACCTACAAATAATCACAAAGAGGTTGTTAGGGAAAACTGTCTCACAACCAATATAGACACATTTGGACCGGTAAGTTTTGCATGAGGTTTCTTGGCTTGCATATTTTGCATTTATAATACCTCCTTTTAACTGTATTCTTGTTGTTTTATATTGACTAGTCTTACTACTCTGTCTGGAGACAGGATAATAGACCTTTCTTATGCAGACCTTACAGCAAAAGCCTAGCGGATTGTAGAGGCAGAACAGGTTCATGTCAGATCAGTCACACACAGTCAACAGAAACGACTTCAAAAGGAAATCTCGACCAGCGCAGAGGTCACACACGAAACAAGCTGCCCCTGCAGAAAAGCCGGCTCCTCTGCTCCCGCCGCCTGCAGCTCACCAGGGGGTTGAGCCCTTCCTCTTCCTCGCCCACCGACACCAGGATGCTGTGCTGTTTCAGCTGGAAGAGGTGCGTCACCCGCAGCTTGTAGGCCTGGAAGCTGCTCAGCTCCAGAGAGCGCGGCAGGAACCAGATCTGCCCTTCCCAATGTGGGCTGCGGTTAAGGGGCCTCCACGGAAGGGTGCCCGACGCCGCCCGCCTCCCCCGACGCCCTCCCGCCTCGCGCGACGCAGCCTCGGAAGGATATCTCCGAAGACCAGGCTGCCCCTGCCCGAGTCGCAGACCACGATGCCCGGAGGGAGCAGCACCGGGGTCCCGCCTGAGTCCATCAGCGGCTCCCGGTCGAAGAAAGCGAAGCGCCGCCACTGCAAGTAGGCGGCCATCTTGGTGGAGGACAGGGGAGGGGACGCCGCGGTGGGCGGGTGACGGACGGCCACTTCCGCAAGCGTGCCGCCCTGCCGCGGGGGCTCTTGGGGACTGAAGTTCGGCGCGGTCACACCCCCGGATGCTCTTCCGGCGGGGGCGGGCGCCGGAGAAGCGCGACGCCGGGGACGTGGACCAATGGCGTCGCCCGGTGGGTGGCCGCTCCAATGAGGATTCGCCGCGTCTGCCTGGAGGCGCGTCCCTGCCGCCGCGGAAGGAGCAGCTCGGCCGAAGGAGGCACGCCGCACCGGTCGCTCGTTCACTCGCTCGCCGCCGCCGCCGGGCCGCCTTGCTTCGTCTGGATGGCTCCCGCGCCCCGGAGGCCCCGCCTGCCGCTCCTCGGCTGCCTTGCGCTGGCGGCGCTGGCTTGCCTGCCCCCGCGCTCCGGTGAGCGTCTCCGCTGCTACCGCGGGGCCACCTTCGCCCTGAAGAAGCGGCCCCAACCGCCGGGCTCGAGGCGGAGGGGACATGCCTGGGGAGGGGGCCCCTAGCGGGGTCCGGGCTCGGGCGGGGACCTTCCGCCTCGCCTAGCCGGGGCTAAGAGTTGGGGCGCCGCCGGTGGGGCTGAGGCGGGATGGTAGCGCCGACGCTCTGGGCGGAAGAGCCGAAGCCACCGAGGCTTTTGTGCTGCAGATTCCTTGGCTGTGATGTCGGTGGACCTGGGGAGTGAATCCATGAAGGTGGCGCTGGTCAAGCCCGGGGTGCCGATGGAGATCGTCCTCAACAAGTGCGCCGCTGGGGGGGGGGG
>JANHFR010007145.1:50395-63630 GCA_032468015.1 Mimophis mahfalensis | reverse complement strand
AGATTCGAACATGCCTAATTACAGGCAGCTGGCTTGCTAGGCTAAGTCCTTGCAGCCTGCTCCACCAAGGTCTCTTAGTAATGAACGTCTCTAAACATGATCCAATTTCATTGGACCTGAAAGACATTGAAAACCATTTTCCTGAAACACACTAAACTGAATAACCTTCCTTTATTTTCCAATATTTCAGTCTTAGTCAAGATGCTTCAGCATTGTTGACATCTCATTTTGGATACTTCTTGATGGAATGAAAAATCTAGAACAGGGTTGTCAAACTCAATTTCATTGAGAGCTGCATCAGGGTTGTGTTTGACCTTGGGGGGCCAGGTAAGTGTGGCCGGGATGGGCGCGGCCAGCTCAACATCACTTGTTTCAGGAGCATCTGTGGTGGCCCAGATTTCCAGCTGTGACAGCCTCCTTCAGCCCGCTGTCAGCAAAAACAGAGGTTGGGAGGACCAAATGCAGCCCTCCCAAGCTCCATTTTCACTGGCAGAGGCACCATGGGCTGGTCCTTCACTGTTTCCAGGGTAACCCCATGGTCCAGATCTAAGCAAACCATGAGCCGGACTCAGCCTGCAGGCCTTGAGTTTGACACCCCTGATATAGAATAATTTGGACCTAACTTTGAGCCTTGTTACATCTGGTAATGTTCATCAACAATCTATGCTAGAAAGACAGATATGATTTGTCTGGACTGCTCAGCCACTTTCAGTATCATTGTTCATGGTATCTTTTCAGATGACCTCGCTGAAAGGGGAATTGATATCATTGCTTACAATGGCTTCAGTTCTGAAGTCTCAGAAGTGATAGCGGGAGACTGCTTATCATATCCTTCAAAGATTCTAGTTTCATTGAGTGATGCCATGTGGTTCCTGGGAAATTTTCCAAGAGAAAATCCAGTGTATAACCATATATAGATGGTTATACAATGAAGTACTGTCTAATCCAAATCCAGTTTTTTTTTTAAAAAAACTATAAGACAAATCCCTCCCCATTCTCGGCCTTCACACACACACAGAGAGTCCATCGTTTTCCATTTGGTGCTCAAAATACTAGTTTACTAAGATACTGAAAAGTAACCTCTTTCCACCTGATAGTTTAACCAAGAAAACTACATATGTTTTATTATATTCTCATAAAACTTTGATCTTAAATTAAATATTCTGGGTTCTTGTGATAACCCTTTATTAACACCTTACATGCACATGTATGTTGTTAATAAAGAAAAGGAGACAACACTTGTTCTACATGTAAATGGTCTACAAGTAAAAGTTTTCTTTTGCAATGATAATTTTATAAAATTTGTATATGCTTCAAAAGTATTTTGGATTACATCCTATCAAAAATATTAAAAGTTAGAGTACTAAAATTGAGCCACAAAACTCTGATAATCATTAGACAAGAGTTAAGAATTTTCTGTATCTCTTTACTGACAATTACATCTTGTCTAGCATCAGGCTAGAAACTGGAAGATCATAAATTCTAGTCCTGATTTGGAAAGGAAGCTATTTGAGTGGTCTTGAACCAATCACTTTCTCATCCTTATGAAAAAGTCAGTGGTAATATTACCAAGAGAACTGTAGGGACTTGTCCAGACAATCATCAGGAGTCGACACTGTTATATATTTGAATCTTTTTGGCGGGAATTTCTAGCCAGCCCATTGGCTAATGGGCTGGGCTAGATAGTATATAAGTTGGAGAGTTCTCCCCAGCCAGTTGCTGGGTTGTTGCCATGAAATAAAGAGCTGTTGCATTTCACTACCTACCAGCTTCCAAGTCCTCACTGCCCTGATCTAACACTGGCGACAAAGGTGGGATTTTGAGGCACGAGTCGTTACGACCCAGCAAGTTGGAGAACCAAGCCAAGCCATGGCTACCTACACTCCTCCTGCTCCTTTCCAGCTGAAGCTGGAGAAATGGGAAGACTACATGACCTGGTTCGAGTGCTCGCTAGAGGCAAGCGAGCTGGGTGGCATCTCCGACGACCGAAAATGGGCTCTTTTCCTGAGCCATTGTGGTAACGCCGTATTCAGCATTGCGAAAGTGCTAGCGAGCCCTACACTGGTGAAAGTGATAACCTGGGAGTCTCTGCAAATGGCACTGAAGAACCACTATTCCCTGATGCCGTCAAAGTATGTGCAATGGTACAAGTTCCGGCAGTGATTCCACAGAGAAGGCGAGTCTATAAACGAGTACGTCGCTGCTCTGCAAGAAGCCACTATGGCCACAGAATTCAGAGAGCTTGATGAAGCCATCATTGAGCAATTAATTTGTGGTGCCAACGACATTCACCTATGGCGAAGACTTTTAGCCCACTCGAACTTGATGGTCCCGATAGCGCTGGAAGAAGAAATGGCACACAAGGTGTCCTCCTCAGCAGCAGCCACCCTACAGCAAGCTCCGTTGGCACAGACCAGCCCCAAGGCAGCCGCCGTGCACCACGAGGAAGCCTCTTCCGAAGGGGATGAAGCATCAGAGGAGGACATATGCACGACTGAAGAGGGGCCGAGCAGAGGAAAGAAGCTTCGCAACTGCGCCAGCTGTGGTGGACCCCACCAAAGACATAATTGCCATTTGCGAGAGGCAATTTGCCGCCATTGCAACAAGAAAGGCCATATAGCGAGGGTCTGCCGGGCTGAAAACCCATTTCAAAGTTTGCCGCCAAAAGAAATGGCGGCCAAACCAAAAAGAGCCAATTAGCAATGCCATTTTAATGGTGGCACCAAATTCGAAAAGGCAGAAACGCACACGCTTCAAGTCGATGGTGCAGATCAACGGAAAGGAATGCTGGATGGAAATAGACACCGGCTCACCCCTATCTATCGTTTCTTGGAACTGGGTAAGGGAGGCCTTTCCCCAACTGGACCATAGAAACCTATCATACCAACGTATTCGTCTTCATGACTGCCAAAGGAAAACCATCCCTGTGGCCGGGCGGAAGGAAGTCCAAGTGAGCTACGGCGGCGTCTCAACCTGACTATCCCTCACCATCGTCCACGGCAAATTCCCCAACCTGCTCGGCATGAACTGGTTCCAGATATTGGGAATGCGCATCACCGGCGTTCATAGCATCACCGGCGTTCACAACACCCAGACCTCCCTACGGAATGACCTGCTGGCGGAATTCAAGGACATCTTCAGAAGTGAACTGGGCAAGTATGTGGGGACTCCCATTTCCTTCAACTTAGACCCCAATATTGCCCCAATTAGACTCAAGCTCCGGAGGGTACCCTTGGCACTTAAGCCAAAGGTCGATCAGGAGCTCGACAAGCTGGTAGCACAGGGAATACTAGTACCTGTGGACCACGCATGCTGGGAAACCCCAATAGTCATTCCTGTTAAGCCAGATGGGTCGGTTCGCATCTGCGCTGACTACAAATGTTCAATTAACAAGGCCTTGCAGCCAAGCACCTATCCGGTTCCTGTAATCCAGCATCTACTACACTTCCTGGGCCTGGGAAAAATTTTTGCCAAATTGGACCTGGCCCAAGCATATCAACAATTACCAGTAGATGAAGCCACCGCAGAAGCCCAAACTACTGTAACCCACAGGGGAGCATTTAAATGCACACACCTCCAGTTTGGGGTCAGCGTATCCCCAGGCCTGTTCCAGAGCACAATGGAAAGGCTATTGCAAGGACTGCAGGGGGTTATCCCATACTTTGACGATGTGCTCATCACGGCAAAGGATGAGGCACAATTAAGGGAGAGGCTGGCCTCAGTCCTAAACCGATTCCGATCTGCAGGACTGAGAGTAAAAAGGGACAAATGTGTAATTGGGGTCCCTTCGGTAGAATTCTTGGGGTACTGCATTGACGCAAATGGAATCCACCCCACCGAAAGCAAAGTAAGGGCTATAAAGGAGGCCCCGATTCCCAAATCAAAGCAAGAGCTACAGGCGTTTTGGGGGCTCTTGAATTTCTATGCTCTCTTCCTCAAGGACAAGGCCACTGTGGCCGAGCCCCTGCACAAACTGCTTTCCCCCAAAGCCACGTGGAAATGGGGGAGGTATGGGGACAAGGTGTTTAAAGCTGTCAAGGATTTACTCTCCAATGACAGCTTCCTCATTCAATATAATACAACCCTCCCACTTGTGCTTGTCTGCGATGCTTCGCCCTTTGGCGTTGGTGCTGTCCTGGGCCATAGGCTGCCAAATGGCCTAGAAGCACCCATCACATATTATTCTAGGACCTTGTCTGCCGCAGAATGAAATTACAGCCAGATTGACAAAGAGGCTTTGGTGGCTGTAGCGGGCGTAGAAAAGTTCCACGAGTACCTATTTGGGAGGGATTTTGAGCTGGTGATGGATCATCGACCTTTGTTGGGGTTGCTGGCGGGGGATCACCCAACCCCAACAGCCTTGTTGCCCAGGATGCAGTGCTGGGCCATCTTTTTGTCAGCCTATTCATACCGCTTGGTAAATCGACCAGGGAAGGACATGGGAAATGCAGACGCCCTCAGCCGTTGCCCCCTACCGGACTGCCTTAGCGAGCCAACCGATCACACCACTATACTGTTAATAGACATTTTAGACTCAGCTCCAGTCACTTCGGCGGAAGTGGCAAGGGCTACCAAGAAAGACTTTGAACTGAAAACGGTTGCCAGTTGGGTAAAAAGGGGCTGGCCAACAAAAATGGAAGGGGACAATTTTAAAACATACTTCACAAAAAGGGATGAACTGAGTTGTCTAGGGGGTTGCTTGCTGTGGGGGGAAAGAGTGATAATCCCTGTGAGCCTGAGTGAAAAGGTACTAAGCTTATTGCACACTGGTCACCCGGGGATTGTGAGAATGAAAGGTCTGGCGTGAAGCTACGTTTGGTGGCCCCAAATGGACGAGGACATTGCAATGTGGGTGGACAAGTGCAGCCCATGCCAACTGTCCAGATCAAATCCCCCGGTGGCACCAGTGAGGGAGTGGGACCAATCTGCGGGTCCCTGGCAAAGACTCCACATTAATTTTGCAGGCCCATTCCATGGGCAAACATTTCTCATTATCGTAGACGCTTACTCCAAATGGCTGGAAGTTAAGCTAATGAAAAGCACCAATACCCGAGCCATCATAGTAGAACTAAGACAGCTGTTCACCACCCACGGAATCCCTGATGTAATCGTATCGGACAACGGGCCACAATTCACGGCCACCGAGTTTGAAGGGTACCTAGCCACCCTAGGGACCCGCCATGCCCTTACGGCTCCTTTCCATCCCCAAGGGAATGGGCAGGTAGAACGCTTCGTACAAAGCACCAAGGAAGCCCTCTCACGTTTAGGCCCAGGGGATTGGCAGGAGTGGGTAGATGTATTCTTGCTAGCCCAGCATAACCTCCCTTGCATGGCCACTGGGAAAAGCCCGGAGGAACTCCTAATGGGCAGAAAGCTCCAATGTGCCCTCGACCGACTAAACCCCCAATACTCCCCAGGTGGGTATAAGGGGAAAGACAAGAAAATGAGGGAGTTTGCCATTGGTACCCCCGTATATGCTCATAATTATGCCACAGGACCATTGTGGGTGGAAGGGAAATTCCCGAAATGACAGGTCCGAAATCCTACCACGTAGACATGGGGGAGGCAGGGTCTGGAAGAGACACATAGACCACCTAAGTGCAAACCGAAACTGACACACCCGCCAGCAACCCTATTCCTGAAACAATAATAAACGATCCGATCCCTGACTATCCAACAGGTCAGGAAACTAGCTCAAACCCGAAGCCGGAGAACTTATCTGAAGAGGAGGTGATCCAGCGCCGTCCAATCACCGAGGAGGCTGACACACCCAATACAAATCCACCTAGGCCGGAGGCGGAGCAGAGCACAGAAAAGCAACCCGCCCTGCTCGACGCCTCGCCTTCGACTGAACTGCGCAGGTCAACTAGGGTCCGGACACACCCTAGTCACCTGAAAGACTTCATTTGCAAATGAGACCAAGTGCATTCTGGGGGGAAGAGGTGTTATATATTTGATTCTTTTTGGTGGGAATTTCTAGCCAGCCCATTGGCTAATGGGCTGGGCTAGATAGTATATAAGTTGGAGAGTTCTCCCCAGCCAGTTGCTGGGTTGTTGCCATGAAATAAAGAGCTGTTGCATTCCACTACCTACTGGCTTCCGAGTCCTCACTGTCCTGATCTAACAGACACTGATTTGAAGGCATACCCACCCACACAAAGACAGCTTGTCTAGATGCTTGCAGCCTAGATCTCATATCTCCATTAGAAGTGTTTTGTTTGGTGGAAGATAGCATGAATAAAATCAAATATAGTCATTTTAATGAACCCAATCTGAATAATAAAAGTCATAAACCTAAACAGAGCTGGAAATCATATGCACCACTGAATGTACTAGAGATTTTCAAATAAGCACATTAAGAGTTACGCTGTTAAAGGTAAATTCTAAACCCGCTATAAATTCACCTTTAATTTTACTTGGATGTCTTGGAAATATGAGTGTATATGTAAAGTATTTTGGATTATGTCCAATCAACCTATCACACACATCAGCTTAGAACTTTTGAACTGGTGCATCTTTTTCCAGATTCTTTGCATAAGACTGCCAAAAATTGCTACTGCTTTCTTGAACTGAATCATTAAACAGTTTTGTTTTTTTAAAATAAAACTTTAATTAATTGAATAATTAAACCAATTTTAAAAAGATAATACTCCTTTTTGGTTACAAGCCTGAAAAAAGATGGTTGCATTTCAATAAATAGCAGATAGTTGCTGTGCTAATGGAGATTCAGAGCACTTCATTTTTTAAATCCTTCTTGAAGTGTGCCCAGCCTTAACTGGAAATAAAGTTTATGGGTACAGCCTGTAGCTATACTGTATGAACATTAGCCTGAATGTACATTCTGTTAAGTCATTGTTACATGCTTGAATGTAAACATGCATGGAACCATCCTCTTTGTTTTCAGTATGGTGGTTTTATGGTTGTTGAGATCTACAACCCCCACTATAATGGTGTAAAACCTAAATTGTTCAAGAGGAAAATGTCAACTATTTGAAGCAGTTGCAGGCTCCATAAAAAGGCACATACTCTTCATGTTGACATTTTGCAGACTTTATCCATTAAAGAGCAACTGCCACTAACCTAAAGTTCTCTCCAAGACAGCTCTTCTAATAAGAGAAATACTTGGTTGGTTTCTTCATATAAACTCATTGGAGAAGGTGTATTTAAAAGAAACACACACACATTTGCACCCATACATTTCTAAAAGGAGAAGTTTTCAAGGGTTCGCACATGTGATCAAGTTAGCCAAGTAAGCAGACTTTAATGTATGAATAATGTAATAATGGGTATATGAAATAGTTTGTTCTTTTAATATAAAGGACATGTTAAAATTTAACTGACATAAAAGGAGCACATAGAGCAATTTCAAACAACAAATGAGATACATCAGTGTAGTTAGAACTTTCTTTTTGTAGTTTAGGTAAATGAAAGTTTCCTCTTTACCCCCAAATTATGCAATTACAAAGTAAATGTGCTGCTAAATAATAGGACTGTAAGAAAAGAACATTGTTGCATGGGAAAATTAGAAGTAGAGGCAATCAGCTCACTCTATTTCTAGACTGACATCCCTAACTGGAAATATCCACAGATTGTTCTGATGCACCATATTGGAATAGTTCCAGAAGAATCTAACAGCATTATACAAAATAGCAACATTTTTCCTTGCTACTCCGGGGCAATCTCACACACTTTGGGTCAGGGCAATGGTCTTGTCTAGGAATGCAGACTCTGGGAAGTTATAAAAATGATGGTCTTTTTTGTTTCTGGCCAACTTGCACAAATGCACCAAGTCCTAATTCTCTTCCTTCTCCAGCCAGAAAACACTCTCTAGGCCATCCAAGTAGTTTCCATCATTCACATACTTTCTGATATCCTATTTTCCCACACTTATTTGTTTGAGAATTTTGGGAACTTTTCAGGAGTATCCTTGGGATTTCTCATTCAGCATTATGGCTGGATGTCACAGGGTTGCATCATCACAGTCAAAGTGGAGATCACAGACAGAGCTAGTATGAAGCTCCACGAACACCAAAAAAGATTATAGAAACCTTACAATCTGTGTGAAGATTCTGGCACATGTTAGAAGACATCGCTGCATTAAGAATTTTCAAGGATTTGTGCCTTATGTAGCTTATAACCTTTAGAATAATAAATGTACAGCAGAAAACCATACATTTTTTTAAATTTAGAAAAGATGCCTCATTAGTATTTTATAAGACCATGTTTTATTATATAATTATGCCTTTAACTGAATTTAATCAATGAAATTATATTTTTAAAATATTAATTTAGAAAAATATGCTGCCAATTTTTGACATCATTTTACAGAATTTGGTCATTCAACTCTAATTAGATCCAATTGTGAATTCACTAATGTGTGGATTGCAGAAATATTGAAATGCTTGTCTCTATCTGGCTTGCTTATTATTTTTTCAGTTAATTTTAAACATGCTGGTATTAAGAAACTGAATCTCAGTTTTAAGCATGTTTTGAATATTTTATTTTGTATCACATATTTGAGTGAACAGAAAGAGACCCTATATTGTCATTACATCATTTCTCAGTAGAGTGCAATTACAGGAAGCAAACTAAATTACCACGCTGAAAAGTAACATGCAGGCAGACGAGCAGTGTCCATCATCTCAGGTACTTCTCCTGCAAATTAGAAAAGACTGTAGCTTTGAGATGAGAAGAGAAATTGGGATATTTTCAGAAATATTTACAAATTGAACAAGTAGTGAACAAACAGGCACAAAGGCAGATCAACTTAATTTGGATGCAGGGAAAGTTCAATGAAGTTGCAGTTTCTATGTCAGATCTTTAAACTATGTCATGTAATATCACAGAAGCATAGAACATAATGGTTGAAGGGATCTGGGAGATCATTTTGTTTACCCCCTTGCCCACACTTGTGAGATTTGTAGGATCCAGGTTCAAACTTGGTGAGCCTTGGTAGCTCACCGAGCTGAGAGCTGCTCTCAGCTGCCGGCTGCTTGCAATTAGTGCGAGTTTAAATCTCACCAGGCTCAAGGTTGACTCAGCCTTCCATCCTTATGAGGTAGGTAAACTGAGGACCCAGGTTGTTGGGGGCAATAAATAGACTTTGTAAGTCAATAAGTTGACTTTGTAAAACACCACTTTGTAAAACACCAAGCAGGTCAATACAAAGGATGAAGGCAATTGCTATAAATGTACTGTAAGCCACCCTGAGTCTTCAGAGAAGGCAGCATATAAAGGTGGGGGGGGGGGACAACAACAACTCAATGTCACACATGGAGATCTCTGAAAGACCTTGAGTCAGGGGCAGGATTCAGCTGGTTCGGACTGGTTTGAGCAAACCGGATGTTAATTTTACATCTGGCTTGCCAAACCAGTAGTTGCAATGACTGGCTGACCCTGTACACCCACCCCTCCCAGGAGTCACCACATAGCCCATTTTGGATGTCAGGTAAGTGCAGAGCCCACACAGAGACTCTGGGAGGGTGAAAAATGGGCTTCTGGGAAGTTCCAGAAGTCCAGAAATGGGTCTGTTTCCAGCCTCCGGAGGGCCGTTTTTGCCCTCTCGGAAGCTCAAGGAAAGCCTCTGGAGCCTGGGGAGGGTGAAAATGCCCCATGCCGTGGTGCAGGAGGTTGGCTAGGCCACGCCAACCATGGGCATGCCCAAACTGCAACCGGGCAGAGAACCGGTTGCTAAAAATTTTGAATTGCATCCTAGCCTTGAGTGCTTGTGCATTTGAGTCAGTGTTGACTCCTGGCAACTGCCTGAGCTAGTCCCAACAGTTTTCTTGGAAAGATTTCAGAAGTGGTTCGTCACCTTCCTAGGGCTAAGGGGGAACGGCTGGCTCAAGATCTGAGAGAAGAGGCACAGCCATTTCAATTCCACTGAAGGGACCAGACATGTGAGTTCCTGACCTCCACAACTGCATTGTCTCCATTCTGGCTTTTCATTTTGTAAACAGCAATTAAATAATTAGTTCTTCAGTCTGCTTGCTTTTCTTTTCTTGTTTCTTTTCTACAGTATCTTTTAGTTGGAAGCAGGCAAGAACTATGTCCTTTAATTGCAAGTGTGCTTCTCTCATAGGTATTTTGCCTGAAGAATAGGAATTTTTAAAGTTCCCAAATAATTAGGAAAGAAAGAAACAGCCGTTTTATGAAAAAGTCTACCATTCTAGCATCTTGCAAAACCACATTGAACAGGAAAGGAAAAGAAAGGGAAGGGAAGGGAAGGGATGTGAGTGTTTACACTTTAATTTAATAATTTAGTGCTTTACAATTTAAAAACAAAAAAGTAATTAATCTTAAACCCAGTTAGCAATGATTTTGGATCTTGCTGGGTGATATTCTTCATAATTATGAAACTATTTAAGCTACGACATAATCCTATTTTACAAGGGGAATTTAATTGATGTTGCTACAAAAACTGCCCTTCACCCCACCCCACCCGGTTGCTACTGGAATGAAAGACTGGCAGGGAAAGAGGTTAAGAAGTTAAACCTGGGGAACAATGGAGCAGCAGCCAGAGGGCCATGTTCTTTTTCATGTGCATTGTCTAAGCTGGAAAGTCTGTCAGTCAATAAGGCAGATGGACTCTGACTCTGGGGTGGCATAACAGGGAGCCTAAGCTTCTCCTGAGCCTTTTGCCTGAAGGCTGCTCCTGCAACCAGATCCGTACAACTATCCAACAGCACCCTGCATGTTCTACTAATACATGCCAATGGGATTAGCATCAGGCAGCAATTACAGACCCTCCTTTGTGTGGCCTGCAGAGCTTTGATTTCCAAAGTCAATTCACACTGTATTTCAACTGGGATGGCTTTCTGGGTTTCGGGATGGCATTCAAAATGATTTTTAACCTTCAATTCCTATTTTCCAGCTACCTTGAAAATGCTGCACTGAAGGATAGAATCAATGTTCCAACCACAGGAAGAATTGATGTTCCGAAACTGAAACAGAAATTTTCATAAATGAGAGTCACTGAGTTTCATGGCAAGAATGGATGGATCATTGATAGAGAAATGGGTGCATAAATAAAAAAAAACCCAATTGTTTGGGGTTTGACATACAAAGATTTTGAATATCCTATAAATCTGATATCTAACTGGATTCCCTGTATATCATCTAAGTGCATACACTATTTAGAAACAGGAGGGTCTTGTTTTGGTTGTTGTTGTTTTTTTAAAATGTCTTTCTGAACATTGATTTGAGGAATCATTTATGTATTTGTTTTTTTCAGAATTTTAAACTGCCCAATAGCTAACAGTCTCTAAGCAATTTTGCAGTAAAATAATAAACATTAGAATGATATGACTAAAATATGAACATATTTTGAAAGTCTCTCCTTCTCATTTTTCCTTTTTGAATTAAGAGGAACAAGGATTTCTGAAGTGAAGGATCAAAAAAGCCAAGATCCTGGTTTTGACCATGTGGCTGTTGTCTTGCACATTTTAAACCTTCTTATGTCCAGGATTCTGAGAAACAAACTGAGCACCAACAAAATACCAAAACTAGAATAATAAAAAAAAGCTTAAAAGTTAACATGGAAAAAAAATCAACAAGCTCAAAATGTATTGTAATCTTAATATATATATATATAGGTATAAAAGATTGTAATTTTTATATATATAAGATTGCACCTATTTGCATTATTTCTATTTAGAAAAAAAAAATTATATAGATGATCCTCATTTATTAGTATTGTTTGATAGAAATATAGTATAGAGACCAAACATGAATTTAAAAGTCCTTGAAAACAATTATTTAAGACAACCAGTGTATTTCTTACATTTTTAAATATTAGTAATCTAAGTAAGTTGCAAATTAATTTCTAATATTTGGTGATATATTTTTAATTTTTACATTGCATTTTGACTCACACACCTATATAAAACTAGTGCAAAAAAAAAGTTATCAATATAGAAAAAAATGAACTCTGTTTGATGAGAAAATTTTAATTATATACTTTGGTTGAGAATCTAATGGACTTTGATGTTTGCTACTTTAGGAAAACCTGTGATCCTACAGCAATTTTTAGATTCTTGTCATCTGAAGCCATTATGGGGTTAGTGCTGATGGGACTAATACAAGAAGAACAACACATTCTCTAGATCAAGGGTCTCCAACCTTGGCAACTTTAAGCCGAGCAGATTTCAACTCCCAGAATCCGCCCACCCCACCCCAACATTAGATAAATTTTTTTTTTTTAACAAACACAACTACAGAGATTTTATTTGTATTTCTTTTCACCTATTTATGATTGCTCAGACTTCTGCAACACAGTTATGGTAATCCTACATAAAGTCACCACCATCTCCAAATGTGTGCACATGTAAATTCTGCACATATCTTGAATTTTTTTTATTCTTTGTTCTCAGATTTTGATGTATAATTTTGTTCTTAAATGTGTTCTTTATTGGTTTTCTTCATTTTCTGTTTGAGGATAATTTGGTAAAGGAGCAATATAACCTAACCATCTTCTAAAATTATGGGGAAAAAAGGCTTCTTCTTTCAAATTTATAAGCTACATGTTATATGCTGCCCTGAGTCCCTTGGGAGAAGGGTGGGATATAAATTTAAATAAATAAATAAATAAATATGCATCATTATAAAACCAGAGAAAGCAAAACTAAGATCGAACTTCAAGCTAAATTGGACTATTAATATTGAAGAACTTAATTACTCATAATTCACTTAGCTTAGTTATTACTCATAACTAACAAACTACGGTAACTTTATTTCAGTAGCATTAAATCCAGTTGCAATGTTGTTACAAACAAAAATTATGTGTAACATAATTATATAAGAATAATAAAATTAAAATATTCTGGTTTGGGGTTTAGTTTGGCTTTCCCCCCCATTTTAATTAGCAGTGCAAATAGCTTTGAAATACTTTGAATTCTGAAAAAAATGAATAAGTGTCCCACAGAAAAAATATTCTGCTTTTTTTGTCTGTGCGACCAGTTCTCACTCTTTTTAATAAAAGAGAAAGGAGAGGACAATTTTGACGAAATTCTCAGGGATGTAGCAGGGTGTCCTTGAAATTATCTAGTGACCAGTTGGTCAACAATATGTGTGATATTTTTCAATCACCTCTCCAGCTGGTCTGCAGCCTCTCTGATTTTTCATCCTTCCCAGGGGTGGGTTTCAAATTTTTTAACAACTGGTTCTGTGGGTGTGGCTTAGTGGGCATGGCTTAGAAGGCAGGCATGGCTAGGTGGTCATGTGACTGGAGACAGCAA
>JANHFR010007145.1:33376-44740 GCA_032468015.1 Mimophis mahfalensis | reverse complement strand
AACCTTGAGCCTGGTGGGAGTCGAACCTGCACTAATTGCAGGCAGCTGGTACTACTTCAGGAGGCATTACCCCCCTAAACCACCACGGCTCTTTGCCTTTGTTATTTGGTGGAAGTCAGCAATTGAAATCCAAACTTGTGTCCCCCCCCCCCCTCTCTCTCTCTTGCAAGGCAATTACGGTACCCTGATTTTCATTTAACTAGATAAAAAGTATCTTAGAGCTTTACCGGAAGAGGGTGGCTATCTTGAACTATTCCCTTGTCCCTTTACCCTTTCTGTGCCGTGAGCAATATGGTAAATCCCATCTTTAGCTATGCAGCATGAAAAATCTGTTTGAAGCTGGAATCAGTGGCTGCTTTTTCACAGTAAATTGACCTTGTGCGGCACTGCCAATGTCATAATGCTCAGTTTTATCTTGGCTGAGAAAGAGAGAGAATCACAAACTGCTTCTGCATGATTAGTTCTGCCACTTCAAACGTGTTTCTTCCGAGTCAGCTTCCACACTTGGTGCTAGAGATACTTGCCCCTGGGAAACTTTAATCTTCTTTGAAACGTCTGGGATTTCAGTAACTCTTCACCCACTGGATTGAACTGGAGCTCTGCATGACATCTATGAAACTTGTTCAGTGTCAATTAAATCAATGCAATCCATTCAAATGTTTAAAATGTTGCAAGGATAACAACCCTTGTTTTTTTTATATGAAACAATAGGATGCAGTCTTCTAGGGAGTTCCAGATTGAGGAGAGATTGAAATTAAAACTCTTTGGTTATTTGGATGTTCTATAGATAGCAGCAACTATGCAATTCATTCATGAAGCTATTGAACTCCTGGAATATTGCTGGCCCTCTAAAAAAAGATATGCAGAAAATAATAGTAATTAATGTAAATTGAGGTTTAAACTCACTAGTCTCATATTACCACAGGTTCAGAAGGACAATTTAAAGCAACTGAAGAAACTTAAAAAGAAAGCTTTATTGGAAGAAGAAACAACAGAATAATAAAATACTAAGTACCAGCAGTAAGATATATATATTCATGGAAACATATGCAAGATCTTTTATACAGTACAGAGATTAATATTGTATGTCTAGAAATTTTTATTTTTTCATGCATTATAATTAATATGCACAGGTGAACCTGTCTGCAGTGTCACACACATATTCTCTCAAGTCTGCATTTTATGTTCCATGGTATCCTGTTAACAGTTCATATTACACTTAATTGTGCAATCAGAGGAAAATATGTGAATGCATTTATTCAACAAAAAAAAAGCAGCTCAAGAGTCTTTAAACATATTGAGAACTAACTCAAAATCTGAACATATTTGCAGTCATCTACAGTATTTTTTATCATCCACTCATCCTCTCCATCAGAAACATATTATGCTATGCAGTTTTATGAATCCATTGATTTTTTTTCGCACTTTTGGTGATGTAGAGCAGCAATAATAAGTTGAAGAGGACAATATTTAAAAATAAATTGCATTGATTTTATGGGAAAGGGAAAATATATTGAAGACCAGAGAAACCCATCTATTAAAGAATGGTGTCAATAATGCTTAAAAAGAAAAAGAAAAGAAAGAAAAGATTAAAACTGTCAAGTTACATGGTTACTGTACAGTTCACAAAATTTGGTGGAATAAATGAAGGTTCCACTTTATGATAGACAGATAGGATCCACAGGAATTAAAAGCTTGAAATAAAGCATATAGTAACTTAACAATAAGTCAAAAGATTTTGCTAATCATCTTGGCAAATAAATGGTGTGTGTTCTCAGGGTTTTTTTAAAGGTAATGATAAGGTTGACAAATGTTCCCCATGTCATGGTTCTTTTCCCAGAACTAAACCTCTTTCCAGTTTTATCAGATATTGCAAAAAGTTCTAAACATACATCACCACCACCCACCCACCCCCCAAAAAACAGCAATGAAGAAACAGGTCTGTAAAAGAGTTGAAGTCCATTTTTTAAAAAAGGGACATGTTCAATTTCCTGCTACAACATATTTTCCAGAGACCTTATTTTTCCTGGAGAGTTCAGTAAATATCAGCTTTGACTGCAAAAAAAGTAGCAGATGGGGGGATTTGGGGGTGAGGGGGTGATGAAGCCTTTCCCCTGTTTCTTTGCCATCTTCAGTCTTTTGTGGACTACCTTTGCACTACAAAATAATATATAAAAGGTAGTTGTGCAACTCACTACCCAGGAGTTAAATACAGTCCGTTAAAGGCTCAAATGAGATTCCAAGTTCTCCCTGATTCTGTTGACGTCTATTATCTCTGATGCTGCACCTAAACCTCTTTCATAGTTGTGTTTCTCTGTGTGGATACACTTATGTATGCATGTGTATCATGAACCATATTAATATGACATAATGTTTTCCTCAGTTTTTGTAGGAGAAAACAAAATGGTTGGGATAAGTGAAATGAAGCAAACAAAAAACCCTATTTCTCGTTACCTTCCCAGGGACTTCAGAAATAATAAACCCTGTCAGTTCAGCCATAAAGCATTTGGTAAGGAAAAGAGTGTTGATAAAACCAGAAGACAGGGGAGGTAAGTAAGCTTGAGAACCTAGAAACAATTTAACAGTAGCTCTCTAGAAAATGTTATTCATGAAATCCTGCCTCATTGTTCTCTCCAAGTCATCACTGTCTTTCTAGCAGTGCCCTCAATTACTTCATTATTCCATCCAAATACTTTGTTGATTATCTCATCATATGCAGGTTCTAGTTTGCACAACATTTTATAAAACAGTTCCAAGACTTTGGTTTTCAATAAACTCTTGGGGAGATTTGTAGATTTTTCCCCTCTATATCATCTTTGATTTTAAATCTGGGATTCAGTGGAAACATAAAGCACATATGTGCAACAATTCTGAACATAGTAATGGTTAACTGCCACAAAAACAGTTGTAAATTCAGGCACAACTCATTTAACAACTTAATTTAATCTTGCTTATCAGTGGAAATTATTATCCCAATAAGGGTCATAAATCAAGGACTATCTATACATTTCCACCCTCAGTTACAAATACTCTCTGGGAGGTTTTGGACTAGTCACTCTCCCTCTGCCTAGCCCACCTCACAGAGTTGCCATTGTGGAGAGAAAATGAGATACCCCCACAAAAGAGAAAGAAAGAAAGAAAGAAAGAAATAAGATTTAATTTTGTATTATTTCCAGTTCCTTTTGTAGCATTGACAAAATATACTGTTTCAAAGCTCAGACCAACAAAACCATGACAAATCATTTCTGGATTGCTGCCAAGAAGACAATATGAATGTGGAATTTCTAGACATCAAAACCGAAGTTTAGCTTAAGGAAGCCATTCTCTTTATATATAAACCTGACTCTCATAGGACAGACAAAATTTGGGGTTTTGCTGGATACAGATGATATTGTATCAGTTAATTTTTTATGACAAAAAGACCCAAAATTGTTCCAGTCAAATCAACAGGCACACAATATCATTTTGATTCATTATGACTTCTCCTGGATGTCTAAGTTGGTACACCAAAGCCAAATAAACCCCATGATGAAGATCATATTATATGAGCCAAATTCTAGAGAAGTCAGATCTAACCTTCATCTCCCTGTGCATGAACCTATGCATTAAGTGTCTGATCTAGTATTGTCCAACAAAGAATCAATAAGGTAAATAATCTTGCCCTAAAAGGTAGGTCAGAAGCTTCGTTTTCTGCATAATATGGTAGCAGGAATTAAGGGTTAAATTATGCTGTTCTTATTCTGCACATCGGATGTCTGTTCAATTCCACACCAAGTTTAAAATGATGGTGTTATTAACCCTTAGGAGTGAAGATTATGAACAGCCACTTGCACTTATTCCCAAGACTTAAAGCTAGAAATTAAGTGTGGTTTTCAAAGCAACCAATTAAAGCAGCTGGCATAGCAATTTTTACACTGATCCAGAAGGAGAGGAACATTTAGTGGGGATCTAACAACTCCAGAATATGCTAGTTGAAGAAGAAGGATGTCTTAATATCTATTTGTGGGGGTCTTAAAAAACATTTTATTCTAATTTGAATTATTTCTGGCATTCTATTTTATTTGCTGTTGCAATTGTAACATAATTAACTTCATTTTCTTTGGTTTTTATATTTAGTATATCAGCAGGTGTACCTGCATTGTATGAATAAAACAAAAGCTGAGATGGAAGTCAACAATGTAATCAAAGCACCACCTATTTCTAACTATGACTCACATAAAAAAATGGGTACAGCTCTCATCACTCTGTAGGGACTGCATTTTGATTTTTTTTATCATCTACTGCAGTCTTCCTTCTTACATACTATATTTACATAAGGCTATTAATTTATTTTTATTGTTGTTGATCACTCTAAAATCACTTGGAAGGATCACTTGAGATAAAAGCAAAACAACATCAATAGCAATAATGCTCAAGTTGCACTTTAATGCTCAAACTATAAGTGAATTCAAGTATGTGTATATCTTAAATCATATCTTTCTTCATTTCTTCCTGTATTATTCCTTTCTATGATTGAAGTTTTAGTTGTAAAATGCAAGACATTTTCTCTTGGGCTTTTTAAAATGCCAAGTACATTCATACAATGAGATAAAATGACATAATGACGACAACAACAACAATAATAATATAAACTTTTATGTGATTTATTACTTCGATAACGATCATTGTACTACTAAATTCCCTAATAGAGAAATTTGTCTCCAAGACTCATAAATAAAAAAACAAACAAGCTATTATAATAGCTTGGAACTTTGATTCATTTCTTTGAAGATAAAGGTTTTTATTATTTGGATCAAAGACCAGTTTGTGATAACATCTATATATGGAACATCATGGTTTACCCCTACTCTGACAATGTTTATCTCAGCCTCAATTAACATACATCCTCACAGAGTGTTTTGTGAACAGGGAAACTATCTATTTAGAAAAAAAGAAACAGAATTAATTGTGTTTGTCATCCAGCCATTGTGTTCAAGCTAAACATACTTTTAAATTACTTTACTACTAGGGGAAAAAATGAATGCTAAATATCAAAGTTCTCTAGAATTGGTTTCCAGATATTTCCTATTCACCATTCAATCTGATGGAAGAGAAGGCTTTAGAAATCCTTTCCAAGCAGTGAAAATACCCAAGAAATTATCATGTGGAGTTTGATATTCTTCAACTTATTTATCTATGTGATGGATAGAGCTTAAATGCCCTACCTTTCACATGCAAACTATTTTTCAACCATCTGTACACTTGTACAACATACTGTCACATCCTGATATGTTTACATGCTGAATAAAGTTAATATTTTACAGTGTTAGTCCTATCAGGTAAATCAAACAGGAAACTAGATTAGATGATCTAATTCTACCTTGTTTGTAAGGCTGCTTTAACAGACCCTAAAGGTATTAACTTCTTGCCACCATTTTTAATTTCTCGACCCATTAGATTGGATTCTTTCTCAGTTTATTTCTTTGATAGCAATAGTACTTAGATTTATATACCACTCCATAGTGCTTTACATAACTCTCAAAGCAGTTAACAGAGCCATATTGGCCTCAATAATCTGGGTCTTCATTTTACAGACTTCAAAAGGACGGAAGTCTGAGTCAACCTTGAGCTGGACAGGATCAGACTTCTGGCAGTGGACAGAGTCAGCATGTAATACTAACCACTGCAACACCATGGCTCCATCTCTTTTCCTCACTCCACAAGGTTATCTACATATTTCATTCCATATACAGTCAAACCTTGGTTCATGACCACAATCTGTTCCCAGACTGTGGTCATGACCTAATTTCGCCACGTTCTGAAGCGACACCCACTGCACATGTGCAGACAATTCTGCACATGCATAGAAGCAAAAATGGCATGGAAAGGAACTGAGTCAGAACTTGCTGGCTTTTTTGTCCAGGAACTGATTTGGTCATGAACCAGGGTGTTCGTGAACCAAGATTCCACTGTAGTCATTTAATTTCTTTTAGATTTTAATTCAAGTCTATCTGTTGAAATTTCTGCCTAGTATAATGGTGTACTTTTTTAAATTATGATCACTTTTATACATCTGTAAATCACACTGAAGACATATATTGAAAGATGGAAATAAGCTTCATTTTTTTACTCTGAAGGGTGTTTCCATCTCATTTGATTACCGGTAAAGATAATGTTTGAGAGGCATATAGACATCATGTGGCGTCACACTGATGACCACGTGGTGTTCTGCAAAGTTTTATTTTTTGCTTTAGTCAACTGTGTTTTGTTTAAGTTTCCTAAAATAAAAATAACCTTAAACTGAGGTGGGTGGAACCTACGCGATGAGTGTGGACATTCCAGGTAAAAATAAGACATTTGAAAGATTTGGTAGCTACATTAAACGAAGTTTGACTTTTAATTTTTGCAAGTTTTCACATCTGTGAAAAGATTATCTATGCTGGACATAAGAATACCTTGGCATCACAACAACACTTCCTTGGACTTCGGGGCACTATGCTGAAGTGCTAAATAGGATTTTCATGTTAAGTGAAGGATTCCAACAGTATGGATATTCTCAGTGCTCTAACTCCTACTTGAGGACTGAAAATGAGGCCTAAGAAGGCCAATTGCCAGATAATGCCCTTATACCAAAGACTCGTGTCCAAACTGAAAGCTTGAAGTGCACCCTTTCAGCACTCGGATTCAGTTCCACTGGAGGACACACTTTGTTTGAGGATGTGGGCTGGGGTAAGCCAGAAGAGGGGCTGGCCTCTCAACATTCTTTTCACACTTTGCCTGAAGACAAGGTTGTTGTGCCATCCAAAGTGCCCTCTTCATTGACACATTCCATGACACTCTGGCATGACAGAGTCTGCCTTGTGCCGCTGACGGAGGACAAAAATTATTTGAGAGCAGTGATCAGAAAGAATGAAGGAATCCCCCCACCCGACCCATATCAACCCCCAATGTGACTTCATGTCATCTCACACTGTGCGGTGGTCACTTTAGCTTAACTAGGAAATAACCATTGTTCTGAATGCAGAAACTTTGGGCTGATAACCTCAAGGGCAAACCGATAGGGAGAGGACAAATTATATCCCTGAAATGTGTGACTTTTGTAGCTATCAGGGTATTTAGCTCTCTTTCCATTTTAAGTCTTCAGAAGTGCTGAAGCTTAGATTACAAAGCTTGGATGTATCAGAAAAGAAGAGTGTAGGATATGTGTAATGGGATTTTTTTAAAACTTCAAGGAATTCTTCCCAGATGAAATAGATAGGGAAAGGAAGCAAAATAATAGCTACAGCAAACCATAATGAAAGGAATTTTGACCTAGACCAGAAGAACCTTACAAATGGTTCCACTCATCCTTAGGTAGCGATTCTGGGATTTGAATGATTCAGATTTTAAAGCAAAATCTTAACCAGCAATTCCTACCCCGAAACACATCCAACCTACAGATCATACATTTTATCAAATTCTGCAACGTGTCATTCCAATTTTTCTAAAGAGCCCACAGTTAGGAAAGCTGAGCTCCACATGCTCACATATGTACAATATATCAAGAAAAGAACCCTGTGGTCAGTTTGCATTTTTCTTCTAAGTCAGAAATACAAAAACGTGGCTCTTTACTCTTAAACAAATGAGCATACATTTAGAAACCTGAGATCACAAGGCTTATGTTATGGAAGACAGTAAAAAATTAGTACAGAAATTGAGACAGGATATCATTTGCATGGAGCAGATTCCTCTTGCAAGGAAAATCCACTGGGAAAGGAAGATTTTCATTGGAACAATAATGCAGAATTAAGATACATTTTCAAATAAAATGTCAAGTAAAGACATTATATATTTTTAAAACAAGGAACTTGATATGCCCTTTCTTTTTTTAATACTTTCTCCCCCCCCCCCTTTTTACTGGTGGTTCTTTTTTCTTCAGTCAGATGTTCAGGATAATATGGAATAATAATTTAGACAACTTTAATCACATTAAATGCATATGCATTTGGGGTCCAGTAGTTCCTATTTAATTTAATGAGGCTTTACATCCAACCAATAACTGCATGATTTTGCAGCTTAAAAATATCATTATCAAGTAGGAAAGGGATCCTAATTAATTAATAATTTCAACAAATAAGTGAATGTTTGGGTGACCATTTCTGAAAAATACAGGGTTATTACTTAAAAACAAAATACACTTATACTTAATGTTATTTTGGTCATTTACCAGCAAATATTCAAATTATCCAAAACTAACTTGACAATGCCAAAATAGTTAGAAAGAGTACAGACCAAAAGAACTGGCTCAAAGATAACATTAAATCAAATATGCTAAAAGGCTAGCTCAGGCTACTCATATACAACAAGAAAAGATACACTTTTTAAAATCATTGTCAGGTTTTCTTCTCATAATCAAAGTTTGTTAATCCATCAGTCATCCAATTGGTCAGCTACAGACATTGCCTTTTTTGCAAACAGAATTGGGGTTTTTTTTTTCTTATTCATACAATTACTTATATATGAATCTATTTTAGGAGGATTACAAGATATAATTCTGAAGATGGTTAGCCAATGTGTTATTCCTAATATTGAAGATTCATAAAATAATTGATTTTCAATTTATACTTTTTGATATTTATGTATCAGTCTTAGCCAACAAAGCATTAAATGGGATATTTTGGAAGTATTAATATTGTATGAAAATCTCATTCCTAGGAACAGATGAAGTAATCTATTTCTTCTGCATATCAGGATTGCATGCCCTCAATACATGAGCTTTACTTGCAAGTTTTTCTTAAACACAATCACATTCATATTTACTTGTGTATGTTTTTTTCTCATCCACATATGCCCTTTGCATCAATTCTACTAAGCATAGCTTTCTTTGAAACATTCTTTTTTTTTCTTTGCAAATGGAAGATTGTCAGATAAGAAGGATAATCATGCCATCAAATTTGAATTAATGTGCCTGATTCATATATTAACCTGGGAGATTTGAATTAGGTAATGTTCAGTTGAAAATGTGAGTTTAAATTCCTCCCTTGTCTCTATTCAGCAACCACCTCAGTATAGTAATCCTCCTGGATTTCCATACATGGTTAATTAGGGAGTAAGAAACCTTTAGTAACACACAACAAACTCAAATCTTACTTTGCAATCCCAAGATAATGTCAACTTAATGCAACCTGACAACCAAGGAAGAACTCTGAAGCAATAATAGTATGCTAATCTGGGGAGAGTTATCTGGGTTATATTCCTTGATCTATAAATAGCTGGCCCTGTCATATTTTGTCAAGACTTTTAGGCTGCAATCTAGGGTCTCTGTAAGACTCTTCCAGGGTTCATAAGACTTCTGACTTGGAATCCCACCATCAGATTCCTGAAAAATTCCTCATCAAAACTTTTAAAATATATTTTTAAGGTTGTCTTGCCCATTATTTGGTTCCTCGGAGCTTATCTACATATCATGGACAGAAAATTTGGACTATATGCCTTAAATTCATTGGTAAAGAGAAACTATTTGTACTTTGAATGCTCCGTTATAAAAGTATATCTTTCCATCATATGGTAATGCTACATTGGCCATTTAAAAGAGTTTTTGCTGAATTAATGGAGGGTAATTGATGTACAGTATACAGAATTTATGCAAAGCATTTGAATATCCTTGTTGTATTAAAGTGAGTATTACAAATGTGTTCTTTCTTCATTCATGGCATACATGTCCAGAATATCGCATTAGATTCTTCAGATGGTAGATATTTTGAGATCCTGGGCTCCTAAATATTTTTAAAAGAGATATAACCTAAAAGTTGGAACCTTGCTTTTTTCCAAACATTGACATGATAGATAGATGTATCCAAGAAAGGTATAAGTTATACTGTAGTTTGGCAACATTTAGAAGGCCACAGATTCTCTACCATTTTTGTAAACTGTTTCTTCTCTAACCAACATACACAAACACCCAGTTTTATTAGTATCTATCATAGAGACATTCCTTTTTCCAACCAGTTTTCATTCAATTGGTGAAAGAGGATTTGCTTTAGAAATGCTTAGACAAAAGAACAGACTTCCGGTTTTGATGTTGCATCGACATCAATGCTGAATCCTCTTTGTTGGAGGGCCCAAGCAAGGGGCTAAAACACCCTGTAGGGGTGACAGACAAGTGGGGGCACCTGTTGTGGCTCGGCAGCATACTGCACATCTGACAGCCGATTCCAACTCCAAGAGAGAGTCGGATGGAAGGGAGAAGCCGGCTAGTGGCTGGGCTGTCCACTACTTATCAGGAGGCTTTGGCTTCTAATAGCAATGGAGAGGAGGCTCTGATTAATGCAAGGATACACAGGCAATTGATAAGGCAGCAACAATGGAAGGGACCAAGCTGAGCTGCAGCTGACCAGTAATATGCATGGAATGAGGGCTGTTGCTGAGCACTTTGTAAGCCGCCCTGAGTCTTCGGAGAAGGGCGGGATATAAATGGGATTTTTAAAAAAAAAATTGACCATGGGAGTTAAAAGGGGTGTGGTTGGAAACAGACCTCTGGAGAGAACAACTGGGATATTTGGAGTGTCATGGTTTTCCTTGTTTCCATCATGGTTTGCCTTGTATTCCTGTTTGGGTCTTCAATCTTTCCAATGAGTTTCTGTGTTCAGGCTTATCTGAGTTTGTAAGTTATTACCGCTTAATGGGACACTTGGTGCTTTGCCTGGAAAAGTGTGGAGGCTTGCCAGAGGCTTCTAGCCGTTTGAAAAATGTCTCTGTGCTTTTAGGGAAGAGCCTCAATCTGGGTGTTTAAGGAATGGAACATAACAACACCCTGCAGTCATGGAGAGTGGTGGCTCTCCTGCTAGATGTAGGGTTTCTTCCCTCTTTACCAAAGATAAGACAAGATGGCCAAAATAGCTGCTGAGAAGCTGGGGCAGCCAAAGAAACCAAGACTGTGCTGGAGCATTGAGAGTGGACAGTGATTGGAGCTAGGTGAGGTGATTTTCAACTTTTGTTAAGGATTTCCCCCCCCAAAAAAAAAAAATCCAGGAAGCACTCTTTAGAATACTTTTAAGTGGCAATCGAAGAGCGACAAAGAGGAATTATACCCTAAAAACTGTAGAATACAGAAAAATTGGTTGTACAAAGGTTACTGACAGAATTCTGAACAGGAATTTTAAAATGCTGGAAATCTGACTTTTTATTGGATATTTTGTTTGAATTAATTTGAAGAGACAACTGGCAGAATAGTTTTAAACTGGATTTTTAAAGTTTATTTTTAGAAGCAGATTTTTAACATTGATTTTTAAGCTGAAGGCACAATCTACTGGTGAATGGATATATGCTATGCTATACTTCTAGAAGGATAAAGCAACCTTGGACAATTCTGATAAGAGGAGAATAACACCTGGAGGTCTGCTGTAC
>JANHFR010007144.1:9421-20825 GCA_032468015.1 Mimophis mahfalensis | reverse complement strand
TGATTTGTGCTTAAACAGATTGTAAGCCGCCCTGAGTCTCTGGAGAAGGGCGGCATATAAATGGGATTAAAAACAAAACAAAAAAATAAATAAATTCTCATTGCTACTGCTCCAACAAGAATGCTGATGAAATAACATCTTAATAGTTTCTCTCAAGTTCATAAAAGCTCCAGTTGCTAAATGAGTTCGTTAAAAGTCTATCAATCTGACACTCTTAATACCTATTTGCTGTTTGCATTTTTGGACTTTCATTTGGGCTTGCTTCACGTTTTTTTGCCCCTCTGCCACCCGCTGAACCTTTTTTTCCTTTTCCTTCCTTTCTTGAAGGCATCTTTCTGCACACTGGAGATGCATTTCTGCTGTCTAAAATCCAAAAATAATTCCAAGTAAGCAAATAGATGTATTAGGTTGAATTGGAAAAAAAGGATTGTTTTAAATGATTTCACAATACATATCTTTATTCAAAGGTTAAAATGATTAGAAAGGAAGTTAGAAACACAAGTTTATCCCAGCTTTTTTCCAAATCTCTTAAATAATTTATAAAAGAGCAGCAATCGTAGGAAGTATAAAGGAATGAAATATAAACCCTCATAAAGCAAGTGGTTAAAAGCTAATCAACATGTATATGAAACCATTTGGAGATCTGAAATAAGGTATTAATATATAAGATATCAAAAAACAAAACATTGGCAAGCCATGAAGAAATATCTAGAAGCAGCAGTAAATTTCAGAAGAGTCGATAAATCAAAATTGCATCTTAAAACACGAGGCACTATGAATAGAAAGAGGGAGATTGGGTAGCTTCGTATTCTTATTAAGTTTGAATAAGAAACATTATGTGCTGCATGCATTATAGCCTTTGCACACAGATCCTTTTGGGATTGAAAAAGAGGAAAGGTATTTTTTAATCAAAAGCATTGTTTTTCCTGCATACCTCAAGAATCGACTTAAACTCCTTTTTCTGCCAAATTCATTTATCTATAACTTAATAAAGTTATCTATAATCTATAACCCACATGTGGAGCTCAAACCCATATAAAATCTGAAGAACAGTCAGTACCTCTTCTCTCTTCTGTTCAGCATTTTTTTTCTTTTCCTGAATGCAATATTGGCGTGCTAAAATAGCTTCCTCATAGCTTAGCTTTCCTTGTAGTTTTCTACATTCTGCTTCTGTCAGCTCTTGGTCCAACTCTTTCCTACGCACTTGTTGTTGCCATTCCAGAAATTTTGATGGATCCTGTGCCCCTCTGAGAAGATGTTCGATTCTATAATAAAATTAAAGCAGGTTATTTGTAGGGAAACAGTACAACTCTGCTGTCTTATGAGAATGCTGGGATAGAGATAGGGATAGGAGTAGGAGTAGGGGTAGGGGTAGGGGTAGGGGTAGGATAGGATAGGATAGGATAGGATAGGATAGGATAGGATAGAATAGAATAGAACAGAACAGAATAGAATAGAATAGAATAGAATAGACAGAGGCCTTTGGTTCAACTCCCTTCTGCCTCTTATTTCTCTGGCATTTCCAGCCTTTTTCCTAGGCAAATGTCAACCTAACACCCTAAATAAGTTGTCTGCATCTCTTTTAGCCTGAGAAATAAGCTTTTTTCATCTAACACTTAGAAGCAAGCGAAGTTATAACCAGAAGCCAACATGGGTAGATCACATCAAACAAATCTTATTTCCTTCTTTGCCAAAGTGATTAATGGACCAGAAAAATGTTGTAGACATAGCATACTTGAATTTGAGTAAGGAGTTTGACAAAGTAGACCATAATCTACTTCTTGATAAAATAAAATCAATATGAGATAGACAGCATCACCACCAGATGAATTTGTAACAAGCTGACAAGCTGCACCCATCCTTCCCCAATGTTCCAGGATCTTTGAAAGATATGGTACAATGGTGCTGTTGTGTCCCACAGCCTAGAAATCCCTCAAAAGACAAGCCAGGAAAGCGTTAAGGAGTTTTACTAACAAAAACCAAAAAGAACAAAAAACAAGGAAGCTGTGATTAATTGGCAAAGAAACACAGAGTTCAGGTTAAGCAGTTAATTCACTGCCGGCAAAGGTTCTGTAAGTAATTGGCATAAATCACACAGTTAAAGATGAGCAGTTGGGTCACTGCCAGCAAAGTTCCAAGTCTCCACGAAAGTTCAGAAAGTAGAATTTACTAACCAGAATCTTGATTCACTCCAAAGTCCTTCGCAATGTAATTGTCTGCCTCGGAGAGTCAACCCACAGCTTTTGCCTTTTATAGGCCCTGCAGGACGTGGTCAGTATAGCTCAGTAACTCTACTCTCAAGAAGACCTCAGTTGTTTCTTTTGCCTAACTCTTCTATCAGCTCTACGAGCTCTGGAGTCAGTCCACTGACCAGATTCAGGTGGGGACTGTGGAGCCTCCAAAGGGGGAGGGGCAGACTGGGGTTCTGTAGCAGGTACGGGAGCAGGATCAGATTGGGGCAAAGCAAGAGGGTCAGATTGAGGCAGGAAGGAAGGGCCAGGCTGAGGCGACGGTGGCAAAGAGGGTGCCGGAGAGAATGGCCTGCCCGGCAGCTCCTCCTCCTCCTGTGAGTCCTCTGATTGGGATGAACAACCTGGGCTCTGCACCGGCCGGGGGGGCTGAGCCACAATAGGTGCTGAGATAACATCGGCCAGCTCCTTTAGAATTTTGGGGTGCAAGCCATCAGGTCCCAGTGATTTGAACTCATCTAGATCAGTCTATTACCACTTTCTTGCTTATTTTAATTATTTCTTCTTGTATTTTTTTGTGAAGTTTTTTAAATTTTTAAACATACATCAATTCATTTCATGGACAGTGTGGTGTCTGAGTGTCATTCATGTTGATATAAAAATAACATTAATACAAATTAAAATTACTACATTAATCAAACTTATGTGATTTAATGTTATTATACAGATCTTTATCAGCACATAATCCTTCATTTTTCAATTATTCAATATTTGCTAGCCATAGCCTTATTTTTGAAAATGTCTGATAACATCCTTTTTCAAAATCTGATCTTAATCTCTAACATTCACTTTAAATGTGTTACTGTACATCACCACTTAAAAGTATTCCATAGAGACTCTTTTCCCAGATTTATTTTCTTTTGGAGAAATCCTTAGTAAAAGTTAAAAATCACCTCACCAGCTTCAATCACTGTCTGCTATCACAACTCCAGCCCAATCTTCAGCTGTCCTAGCTTCACAGTGGCCATAGTGGCCGCCTCACCTTTGTCTTTGGCAAAGAGGGAAGAAATTCTGGGCCCAGAAAGAGAGCCACCACTCTCCACGACCAGCAGGGTGCCCCTCCTTATGAGTCACTCCTACAGGGTGACTTTAGGCCCTTGGGGGCCCTTCTGGTGAAGAGGATTCGATGTTGGAATGCAGAGCCCTGCTCCCCTGCGCCGATCATGCAGTGACGTCAAACTGGAAGTCTTAATTTTTATTTCTAGACTCCCTTTTACCTATGGTTTGTTAGGTTGACCTATTGGTGATAGATAGATAGATAGATAGATAGATAGATAGATAGATAGATAGATAGATAGATAGATAGATAGATACATGGATAGATAATAGATGAGACAGACAGACAAACAAGCAAGCAAACAAGCTGGGTCTTGTGAACGGTGGGCTGGATCCTTGCCCAATCTGGCTTCTTTAGAAATAACTGACTGGATTTGGGAGGTCATTAGTGCCTCTTTAAAAGAAGGAGTGGTATCTATCTCCTTGAAAAAGGCAATGGTATGCCTCTTTTTGAAGAATGTCTATGAAGATTCTCAGTCACTCCATTGTGAGTTCTAGCATGGATTTTAAACAGTTGACCCACAGCTTGTACAAATGTTCATTATCTCCAGTCTCTCAGAAGTGCACCTCTTTTAATTATAACTGTTGAGAAACACACACATCTGGTTCTAATACCCTAAGCTTGGAATCAACCTTCAGCAGAGGTAGTTAGTCAAACATCAGTACAAAATTTAAACATGCCTGGAATAAACACATGCCCATCACCCAACAAAAGTTTAAAAAATAAAATTTAAAAAAGGATAAATAAATAAATAAATAAATAAATAAATAAATAAATAAATAAATAAATAAATAAATAACCGGGAAACTCAAAGGGCAGACTTGATGGACACCCAGGACTTTTTCTACTGTCAGTTTTCTAATTCTATGTTTCTATCTTTATCAACCATCAACTCCTAGAGATTGCCTAGAGAAGTCCCTGCCTCCTTCCAAGGGCTGAATGGGTGTTACTGGCCCAAGGTCACTCACCGGCTTTGTGCCTAAGATGGGACTAGAACTCACAGTCCTCCAACTTCTAGCCCATTTCACCAAACTAACTCCCATCATCTAGGAGAACTAAAAATACTAAGTTATGCCTTGGATTCTTCTTATGTTCTTATTTAGAATTCCCACAACTATTAATATATCTCAGATAGCATAGCTTGACCTTTATTAACAATCCTTGGAATCTTTTACACTTTGAAAGAGAGAATAATTTTATTATAAACAATAGAGAGTATCTTAATTTCCTTTCATGCAATACAGTCATATACTCACTCTTTAGAAGACATAAAAACACTGTCAAAATCTGGCACAGGTTAAGTACCTCTGAAGCTCCTGTTCCACTTTTCTTTGGTACAGAACACCTTCTCTTAAGATTGCTGCTGCATTTAGCTTAACGGGAATACTCTCAGTCTGTTGGATAAAATAATGCATAAATATTTTTAGAAGCAACATTGCAAATGAGAAATCTTTAACCATCTACAACTGATGTAACAGTACCATATTGCCTAATTACATTTTAAAACTGTTATTTAGGTTTCTTTAGTTAGTTAATAGGTAGTTGATAGTATCTAATGTAAAAAAACTGTTCCTACTTTCATCAGTGACATATCCTCTCAAGTATGATTAACAGTCAAACTATATTGTTATTGTTGTTAATTGCGAAGTCGTGTCTGACCCATCACAACCTCATGAACCATATTCCTCCAGGCCTTCCTGTCCTCCACCATCCCCTGGAGTCCATTCAAGTTCGCACCAACTGCTTCAGTGACTCCATTCAGCCACCTCATTCTCTGCTGTCCCTTTCTTCTTTTCCCCTCAATCTTTCCAGCATTAGGCTCTTCTCCAGTGAATCCTTCTTTCTCATTTGGTGGCCAAAGTATTTAACTATATTAGATCTATTATATATTAAACTATATTATTATCTGTTAAACTCAAACTATATTAAGATCTATTGATTCCCCAAAATGTTTCATTTCACATTTAGCCTACAGTCAAATCTTATTTATCTAAAATAAGTCATATGAAAATAAGTGGATCTTACTTCTAAGGTATTTCTAAGATCCCATTGTTAGAGGTTTAAAGTAAACTACCATTCATAAAAATAAGAATAGGCCATGATTTGGCTCACAAATTCCTCTTCCATTAATTCATTGGTTGATGAACAGTGAGGTATACATTACTCATTTACATTTCATTTCCACACAGAATGATACAAATTATATGGAGTTTATGGTCAGGAAAGAAACTATATTTACTTAGGTTATGGTTCAGCAAACTTCAGCCATTTACAGTACACCTAGTTCCTGCTTTTCAATTTTGGTGTTAAATAGTTGTTAAAAGGGTTATTCTTTTATTTGTGATGATTATCTAATAACGTTATACCCTTTGGAATAAAAATTTTGGAGAGATAGATATCATCACTATTCAAAGAACTCAATGCTCGCCAGAGCTAGCATTTATTCAAATACTAACTTCGTTACTGTATACACTGACAACAGCAAAACTATTTTATGTGCAAAAATGGAAGGACACTTGGATATCTAACATGGAAGAATGGATGCAGAAGCTGATGGGGTTGGTTAAAATGACAAAACTGACCATTTTGATTAAAGAAAAGAACATAAGTACTTTTGTTTCCACATGGAAACCACTTCTGAATTTCGTGCTTGATGTGGAAAAGAATGACTTCGGGTTTTATAGATTATTAGATTGATATATTTTTATAGAAATGACTTGTTCCTATTAGTATGGAAAAACAAAAAGCTGTAATTTGATGGTTAATGCCTTATTCTACTGCAACAGAGTCGGAAGTCAATGCTTTTTTTTCTTTTCCCTACCTTTCCTCACTTCTCTTTGCCCTCCTCCCTCACTGCTCTTTTGTTTACTTTTGTATTTTATAATATTATATAATTTAATTTAAATTTTTTTTTTTAAAAAAAGAACTTAACGAAGTCCTTGGCCAAAGTGTTGCCTGTCCAGTTTTAAACTGATTTCAATTGAATTTTTTGAATCTCACAAATTTAAAACATTAGGCTACCCAGAGTTGCTCCTCACCTTCATCTTGATCTTCTGGGCCTCAAATTTTGCAGCAAGATTTGGGCTTTCCTTCATCTATAAGTAAAAATTATTGTAGCTTTATTATGTAACTTATTCTATTGAAAAAGCATACTTCAAAATCAAATCACGCATTCGATTGTCCATGGAGTTTCTCAGTCATCCAGGTCATGGTTGCCTCAAAAGTGCTTTTCAAAAGCAACTGGACTTTGGAAAAAAACAATGGAAAGAAGAAAGTGAAAAGCACCTTTGAGATATGCATTTGATTATGCAAATTATGTAAATATTTGCCAATGAGAAATTGGATAAATAATAGAAAATAAAGGAGGGTAAATTAAAGGAGAACCAGAATGAAAAGTTCTACTAAAATGATAAATCCTTGACGTAGGCCAAGATAATTTACCGTTAACTGATAATAAAGATGTAAAATGACAAGAAAAATTGTTCATGCAAGTACAACCATCCCATATTGGCAGCCACATTTTTTCAAAATTGTAGTTACAGCTCAAAGGTACTAAAAGAAAAAAATAAAATAAACTGCTTATTGCTAATTACAGTGCATATAAAATGAATATAACATCTGCATAGGAGTTTCTTAAGGAAAAAAACCCCACCTGATACAAATTTATTTTTTAATTAAAGAGGTGTTTCTACATTAAAAAAAAATTAATGGAAGATAACAAG
Source organism: Mimophis mahfalensis (assembly GCA_032468015.1). Taxonomy (NCBI): domain Eukaryota; kingdom Metazoa; phylum Chordata; class Lepidosauria; order Squamata; genus Mimophis; species Mimophis mahfalensis. Next base: position 13,797 of record JANHFR010007144.1, on the reverse strand, counting down.
ATGCCTTTTTTAGGCAATCATGATCACATTTTGCATGATTTTGGAAAATTCTGTAAAAAGTGGGAGGGGGGCTGGTGTCAGGGAAGATTCAGTCATTCAAAAGTATTTTTATTCCAAAATTTAACTGTGAAATTATTTATAAGCAGTACACAGCTATTATAGATTTAAAGCCAGAATCTGATTCTTATTTCATGAGGAAAATTAAAAATTTACAAGCTTCCTTTATTTATTGGCACTTGTTATTTCTTAGTATTGATTAGTTCTTTTCTTTACCAACAAACTACCAAGACTCTGGCCATCTACAAATACAAATAATAGCAACAACTTACAGCTTCCATGCTGTTACGTAATTGCTAAACAACTTCAAATTGTGTCAGCATTTAAAGTGAATTTAGAATGAGCTCATAGCCTAGGCTGCAAATCATTATCAGTATCAAATATCAACAAAAGATTTTTCAAAATTATTTAAACAATAACATTACAATAAATATTATTACATTTCACTTACAGAGGATTTGTAATCAATCCTTGGGGCTGCACAGTTGAATTGATTAATATTTGCTTCCAGCAGCACTGCCTAAAAGAAAATATAAATTTAATAAATAAATTGTCACTGTGTTTTTTTCTGTTTGCCATTTAAGCGAATGTGCAGTCCACTCTGTCAGCTGTGTTACCTTATCTTTGTAACCATAGTGATTGTCACATGCCTCAGCTATGTTCTGGTTTCGTATACCTTTCTACGCATGTCTAAGAAGTTTTTCTTTCTGTGCCATCCATCTTTTTGTCTCTCTTCGCTACGTCTCAAGCTCCTGGTAAGCTTGAATATGCAGTTAGTTAGAATTTCTACTTTTCTACTTTTATTAAATAAATATGTTCTTTAGAGTGAACTTTGGGTTTGTTTTTAATCATGCATCAGAGAAATCAAGTTTCATCGGCCTCTAGTAGAGACGGCATGTGTAATTATGATTGAAATCCTCCCTTACAATTCATGAGGGAGGTTTGGGGCATAATTCATGCTTTGACAGAAATAGCATGCAGGGATAGATATTATCTGTCCATGTCATGACAGAGAATGCTTTGCATGTCTCCATCCAGAAAATTTATGGTCTTACTTGCTTGCTGAACATATAGGAGTCCTTCTTCCTTCTTAAGCATTTATTTGAATGTCTGCAGTGAAATGTCCTTCTAGACCAGAAGGAGGTGTTAAGAGAGGACTGAGCTTAGAGTCCTTGCATTGAAGAAAGCTACACAGGCTGACCTCCCCATGACTTTTCTGACCTTTCCCAAAGCTCAGAAAAGGTGAGATGCTTGTAACATAAATGGCTAGCAAGAACGTTTCTGCTTGCAATTAGATCTAGTTGCTTGCCTTTGACAATGCCCAAGTCTACCTTTGTTCTTAATTCTGCTATTCTTTCTGAATCTCCTCCTTCCAATCCTTGCAGCCAAATGGTAGAAAAGGACTAAAATTGTAGTCCGGAAAAGCGGAGTAACAAAGATGGCCATGAGGGATGCTCCATGAGTAATTTCCCTCTGGATATGAAACCGTAAGAGATCTAGCCTGAAAAAAATTCTTCGTAGATTTGGCAGAAACTGAGAGGGAAAATTCCCAGATTTTTCTATTAATCTATTCCTTAAGACTTTTGCAATTCTCCAAACACCGTCCAGTTCCTTAGGGAATTTGGAAGGAAAGGATTCAAAATCCCTTGCAAATCACCTTCTCTTAAGTCAGTATTTCTCAACCTTGGCCGTTTGAAGATGCGTGGACTTCAACACTGACTTAAAGGGAAGCCAAAACCCAAACCCAAAGACTCGTAAATTTTGAGCCTGATCTCTAATTCAGAGCCAAAACGCACCTATCTGCAAGACTTCTATTTAAACATCTTACTACATTATTTCTGTGTCTGTGTACTGCCATCTTTCATTAGCTTCGTAATTCTTGGATATGCATAGGTGAGTACTTTGCTAAATATTATCTGCTTCAGACAGAATGCCTACGCATTGTACGCTAATTCATATATGTTGGAAAGTTCATCATCTAGCTTTAATAATCCCTTTTGATGAATGTAATTCGGGAGAAATGTAGCAGCTTCCGGGCAGGCATGAATGAATATAGATGCACGCCTGCTAAACATGTTCTTGCCACATTTTGTGAAAACAAATCCTTAATTCATAACTACATACTATTTACAGATCCAGAGAATGAATGCCAGAATTGTAATAGCAACCAAGCCTTGTTTTCTCACCCTCATCTCTCAATTTTCCCAGAACTGAATGGATATTATTCCTATTATTCTTCCTGTTATTATAACCATGAGCTAAACATAATGTTAGTAGAATATCCCCCTCTTTCCTAAAATATTAATACAAGCCTAAAATATTAATAGAACCACTGAGAGTGCTTAGGATTATAGCTGGGGGAGGTGTAATTACCCTCTTCACCTACTGTTTGTCTGTGATTGATTTCCATCTGATCACTGAGGTGTTTTTTTCTCTCCTTTCTTACATGGTTTCCTTAAAAAAAAAAAAAATAGCTAGGAGAAAGGGTCCTTCCTGCTAAATAGTCCTGACATGGCTTGATCTACCCTGTTGTTGCTTTTTAAAATGGTATCTCTAGGTCTATTGAGTCAAGGTTAGATTGGAGCTCCACTTATACAGGATCTACCACGTTAGAGCTGATTGGATCGTTTGGTCATGTATCTGTGGTAGTACAGGACATAAGTCTGCTCCAGTCAAATAAAAAATATTTATAAAAGAGAAATAAAACAATAAAGATATAAAACCTTAACTAGGCTAACTAAGTGTGCTCCATGTGTGCAAGTAAGAGATAGCCATAAGGGCTAGAGAGAGAAGGCCAGAGGGTTTTTATCCTGTAGGAGGAGCTTGTGCTCTGCCCTTATGTTATTGGTGGAGATGGTCAGATGACCTTCACTGTGACTCAGCAATCATGGTCAACAATATTCTGACATATCATGCCAAGATAGTCCACTGAGGCTCTTTTGGTAAGTATCTCAGAAATTTTTCTATGGCAGGTTTTCCAACTTGAGCATATTTCAGATGCAGTAGTCCTTGGGTTACAACCATGTGTTCAATGACTGTTCAAAGTTACAGGCATGCTGAAGGAGAGGACTTAAAACTGAAAGAGATGGACAGATTAACATTAGCTATTAAGGAGAAAGATGAATCAGAATATTATGAGATTTGGGAAACATTTTATGGGTGGTTGCAAAATAGGAAGGAGAAATGATAATGGTAGTTATAAACTTAGAAACGATATGATAAGGAGGATAGAAAGATTAACTGTGTAGTAGTAATGATAGTAGTAAGGCCTTCAAAGTGCACAAAAAACAGAAGGTAGATTTGATTATGGTCCCTCAAAAAGAAGAGGGACGGTTATAAGCTTTCCGTTGAAATAACATTCAGTTATTGGAAGAGAGGGGAAAAAACCTGCCATTCTTGACTGTGATGGATAGATCAACCCTTCAAGTTCAAAAATGGCCCATGGGTGGATTTGAATCACTAAGGGACAAATTCCAGAAAGGGCAACTTCCAACATCCCTTATTTGTTCGTTAAAATATTTCTGAGAACATCCCGCTGTATGTCTCTGTCTTCAGCAAAGAAGCTCACCCCAGACAGTTGCTTTGAAATTTGTTTTGGATCACATTTAGCAAGAAAGATAAAAGAGTGGGCCGATAAATAAATGATACAGATTTGGGTTGAAGGTCCAAACATGTCAAATCATTAAAGTGGGATGAAGGCTGCAAAGGAGAGAAAACACCAATTAACTGGAAAAAGGGAAGATGGAAATGATTTAGTGCAACCTCCTTTGACATATTTCACCGTTAGGGCTTGTGTAAGAGGAATTTTCTCGATAATAGTAAACAAGGATGACCTTGATGTGATCCCCGCGGCTTTGAAGGTGCACAACATTTTAACTATGACCAAAATGCAAAGTGACACTGGGCTGCTAGAGGAAAAACGGGTATTACTCATTCAATCAGCAAGGCTATTTAGGCTGCAAAATTGCAGAACGTTTTGGTGTGATAATATTTTGCTAGTGGATCACAAATCCCCGTCTAGATTCCTGAAGTGAATATTTCTTTAAAAACGAACCCTGTATGATTGATCTCTTGAGATATGTGTTTGAAAAGTAGAGCTTTAATCCTGCAGATTTGGGATTTATGATTGGCTCCAAGGGCTGAAGCAATACTGATGTTGTTACCTAGTTGGGTAATGAAACGTCTGCAAGAAAACAACCAAGCTCAAAGAGTACCAAGGATTTCTCAGTTGTTGTTGTTGTTTTTTAAATTCCATTTATATGCCACCCTTCTCCGGAGACTCAGGGCGGCTTACAACCTCTTGAAACATTAGCCTTCAT
>JANHFR010007142.1:0-10484 GCA_032468015.1 Mimophis mahfalensis | reverse complement strand
TTTAAGTTTCATTTTCAGGATCTGGCCTTCTAAAGAGCAGTCAGGGTTGATCTCCTCTAGGACTGACCGGTTTGTTCTCTTCATTAGGGCTAAACAAACCTAATTCCCTTAGCTGTTCATTGTATGATTTATCCTCCAGACCCCCTATCACAGGGGTCTTCAAACTTGACAGTTTTAAGACTTGTGGACCCACTCCCAGAATTCAGTCATGTTAGCTCAGGGATTCTGGGAGTTGAAGTCCACCAGTCTTAAACATGCCAAGTTTGAAGACACTTACCTTATCATCTTTGTTGCTCTTCTCTGTGCTCTTTCTAGAGTCTCAGCATCACTTCTGAATCACGGTGACCAGAAGTGGATGCAATATTCCAAGAGTGGTTTCACCAGTGCAGTATAAATCAGTACTATGATTTCCCATGATCTTCATGGTATCACTGCTGATGCAGCCTAGGACTGCATTGGCTTTTTTGGCAGCTACTACAGCACACAGTGGACTTATACGTAAGCAGTGACACCTATATACCTCTCACAGTTACGATTGTTGAGCCAACTGCCTCCTGCTCTATACCTATGCATTTGGATTTAAGGCGTAGGACCTTACTTTTCTCACCACTGAAGGGCATCTTGTTGGATAGAGCCTAGTGCTCAGGTCTGTCACAATCCTTCTGAATCTTGAGTGTATTTTCCAAGCCCTAATCTATTCTCCAACCTTGTGATATATACTGTCTGTCCCAGAAATTTGAACATATCCAAAGCAAGTAGTGTTCTCTTATCAATTCCTTGCCTATTTTGACCTGCATTGCAGTTCTGCTTCTCACTGTGCTGGTTTTGATAAGTTGGGCTATTTTTTTGCTTTTGTGTAAAGACAAAAGAAGGAATTAAGTAGTTCTGCTCTCTCCCTGCTGCCCACCAACTTCTTGCCATCTTCTTCCATTGGTGGAACAATCATTTCCTGGTCTTTCGTGTTGCTCTGTACATATTGAATGAAATCTTTTGGCATTTGTTGCAAGCCTTAGCCTTCCTGAATCCGTCTTTGCAGATTCGGGCTATTTGCTGGTATTATGCTCTAGTTATATGCCCCCCTTTCCATTTTTTTATACTTGTACATTTTGTTCCTCCGTTTGTCAGAGATCTTTATGCAACCATGGGGTCTCATTTGGAGTCTCGTTTTTCTTTCTCTGCAGTTTTATTTTTGTTTGGATCTTCATTATCTCTCTTTTTTCCCCAGAGTATTCCAAACATTCTGTATTGCTTTTTCCTCTTAAGATTTCTATCTAGGGAATCCTTCCTAATCTGTTAGCTTGCTGAAGTTGGCTCTCTTAAAGTCTGAGTTCAGTTTCTTCAGTTACCCCTGCCTGCGTTATAGTGAATTCTAGTATAACATGGTCACTCTCCCCACAAAGTCCTACAACTTCCACTCCCTCAACCATTTTGTCTCTATTATTAAGAATTAAGATCAGTGTAGCTGACCCTCTAGTTCCTTCCTCCACCTTTTGGGAGATAAGACGTCAGAAACCTGTTCAATCCCCCACTCCCTGCAGAGTTTGTTTCTCAGCTGATGTCAGGGTAATTAATGTCCCCCATTACCACAATGGTGGGTTTCCTGTACACTTCAGTTAACTGGTTTGCAAAAAATCCATCTACGTCCTCTGCTTGCTTGGATGGCCAGTAGTACACACCTATCGCAATGTCATTTCTTTTCTCCCTAATATTCACCCAAATACTTTCAAGATGGCTTTTTTCATCCTTGTGTATTTCTGTAGAGATATAGTAGTTCTTTACATGCATTGCAACTCCTCCCTCTCTTTGGTTGGGTCCGTTTCTTTTGAACAATTTATAACCTTCTAGCACTATGTCCAGTCATGGGTTCCATCCCATTAAGTTTCAGTAATAGCTACAATATCGTACTTGCCCTTGTGCACCAGGATCCCCAAGTTCTCCCTTGGTTCCCTGCACAAACTGCAAGTGAGTCTCCGGTCACCACCCACACATCTTTTTTCTCTTTGGGGGACTCAGCTGACATCTCCTCTTTGTGACAGCCAAGCTACTTTTCTTCCTGTCACTGGAATGCTTGATGAAAACCCCACTCCGAATGCCTGCGGGCTTTCTTCCAGGGAAAGAGGGGGATATGACATTGATTGTTCAACTCCACTGGCAGGGACTTTCTTCTTGGGTTTTTTTGTCCCCTTCCTCTGGAGTTTAATGTTTCCTTGTAGTTGCTTCTCCATTGATGCATTTAGTTTGAATACAGACTTCTGCCTCTCTGAGTTATTCCTCAGTTTCAAGCCTCAGAGTGGCTAGACATGCTTCTAAGCCTTCCACTTTCTGCGTTAGCAATCTAATCAGCTTGCTCTTGGTGCAAATATAATTTAAGTCCTCCATGGGCAGGAGTGCAAACATAGCACACATCTCGCTATGGGTCACATCTAGCCTCATTCTCCATGGCATTGTTCCTCTTCAGGATTCGTGCAGATGCAAATTATAAGATTCCACTTAATTCACTGCACAAACTTCCAATTCTTTGCAGTTTGCAGTGAATTTTTGCTCTCCTAGAACCCTTCAATATTATGCAGATGCTCCCAGTGACTTCTTTAAAAGTTGAACAAGCAGTGCACTACCTGGTGAGCTGCAGCAAGAAGATTGCAGAGATTGGCTACAAGCAACAGCAAGACAAAGTAGCAACAATGGTACATTGAAAGATTGCAAGAAGTATAATTTGCCTGCAAGCAAAAACTGCGGGACCACAAAATAGACAAAGTAATAGAAAATGAAGAAGTTAAATTGCTCTGGGACTTTAGAATTCAAACAGCCAAGCATCTCCCACACCACACCCCAGATAGGTGAGCAACAATGCCAAATCTAGTCTAAACATCGCCCTACACGTGAGGATCCCACAGCAGCTGGACCTCCTTCCTACTTTGTAAACACCAACATAAGTTGTTGGGAGGCATCATTTGGCTACTCAGGATTCCATATCGGTGGGAGGCTGTTGGCACTCAGGGTTCCAGAGAGGTTTGGGGGCCCGAGATACGGAGGCAAGGCCTGTTGGTTCCTTTCTCAAAAGTTGCTCAAAATGTAGCTGTTTTAGGGACCTTTCTGATTTGGCCTGGCCATCCCTCCTCCACTTTTCTCATTTTTTAAAAAAGTGTGTGCGTCTTTCATTGTTATTGCTTTTACTTCTGTTTGGCAGGTTTTTGGACTGTGCTGCAGATGGTTTAACTGTACCATTTCTTCTAAGCAGCCAAATGTTTTTGGAATTATAGTAGGATAGAAGCATATGTAACAGATGAGCATGTTATGCAGTGGTGGGTTGCAAATTTTTTAACATCTGGTTCTCTGGCTGGGTAGGCATGGCCAGTTGGTCATGTGAGGGTGGGTGATGTCACTCACCAGACCCAGCCCACTTCCTGGCCAATCACCTCAAAGGAACAGATTGGATTTAAGGGCTAATCCCACCAATGGCTGGCCCCACACCTGCCCATTTTTCAGCCTGTTTTTGGGCTATTTTTAGGCTGTTTGGGGGGTCATTTTTAGGCCGATTGTGGCTGGGAAAACAGCCTGAAAACAGGTGGAGGTGGGGCCAGCTGGTGGTCCGATTTGCCAGCTGTCTGAACCATGCAGAATTAGAACAAGGGGTTCACCCGAACCAATCCAAACTGGATGAATCCCACCCAGTGGTCAAAGCCGGAGCCACCTGCCTAGTGCAAATGGGCGTGGAGCCCACAACGCAGCCCTTTCAGCAGTTCCAGGAAGGCTCCACACCCATTTGCACTACTCAAGTGGACAAACAGAGGACAAACCTCCAAGGGGGCTCAAAAGGATGCAAAGGACCAGCTGTCTGCAAGGAGTACAAATCCTTCTGTCAAACCTGACTTGACCCCATCGTTGTACCTGCTGTAGCTCTCCATCAGCCAAGGAGGAAAGGGGCGGGGGAGGCAAATTCCTAAGGAGGGAGGGATGCTCCGGAACTCCAGAGGGCCTCTGCTGGTGGCCAGCCCTTTAGACACCAAAGTCGGGTCTTGAAGTGTTTGAGCAGCAGACAGGAAGATGATAAATAAACAAAAATAAAGAGCTGCCTGTATCAGCTCTTTAGTCCAACCAGCTCATCCTCAACCCTGGCCGTAGCATCCAATGGCCCATTCCTGAATTTCCTGCTGAGTGAATGAGGCAACAATGGTGGTATTGTCAATGCCAAGGGGAGGGCCTGGGGGTGGGGTGCCTGAGCCCGAGAAAACAGCTCCGGCCTGGTGCTAGCAAGGGCAGCTTCCTTTCCTCTTCTCCCAGCCTCTGTCTGGGCTCCACACACCCCCAGAAACTCTCCTTCCTGGGGAAAAAATGGCAAGTGGCAGAGCAGAGGGGCCAGGGACCCTACCTGGTCTGGAGGTGACTCCCAAAGCCCCAAACATAGGCGAAGACAAAGATACTCTGGGCCAGAAGGGGGTGGTGGGCGGGGACCTCATCCAGACTGTGAGCCTTCAAGCTGGGGGGTGTCCAGGAGCTGGTTTCTGGAGGGGAGAATGCAGACGGTCACCTGGGGTCCTTGGGCAGGAGCACCAAGCCCTTTTCCCAGCCGCTGCTTTCTTCCCACCTTTGAATCCCGCTCCACAGCAGGCCATCCTCACCTGTGGGCATCTTGACAGCTGGCCGGGGCTTGAACTGGTCGCGGCGCAGGTAGTGCTTGAGCAGTGCCTGGAAGATCCTGGCAAAGGCCGTGGTCTCCTGGACTCCATGAGCCAGCGGGTGCTGGGGGTGGGCATGGGGCAGCAGGGCCGGGCAGCAATGCTGCTGCAGGAAGGCCATGGTGGCTGGGAAGAGCTCCTTGGCCAGGCTGTGAAGCGTGGTCAGGGTCTCCAGGGAGAGGCTATACTTGTGCACAGGAGCGAAGGCAGAGGAGAGCAGCACCTGCCAGAGCCGGGAGCCCTCCAGGTGCAGCAGGGCGCAGTGGGTGCAGACCGAGGGGGGCATCTCTGAAGCATCCAGCATCTCAAAGAGGAAGCGGAGGTTCTTGGGGGCCCGCAGCCTCTGCCCGTTGGGCAGGCTGAAGAAAGGCCTGGGGCTGAAGAGCAAGGAGATGGGCTCCAGCCATTCCTGGCAAGCAGTGCCGTCCAGCACCAGCCACTGCTGGGAGCTTCCCTCACCATTCCCGCAAGCTGCAGTTGAGGTGGCCGCCCGCTGCAAGATCCGGGAGAAGACCCCATCCTGCCACAGGCTGCCTTCCAGGTGGCCCAGAAACTCACACACGCTCAGGGCGTTGGGCCATAAGCAGACAGTACTTACAGGTTGGAAGGCCGCCTTCTCAGGGGCACTCAAACCCTGCATGCCTGGCGTGGCATCGCTGGCTGCCAGCCTACTCTGTGCCTTGGACAAGGTTCGCCAGGTGGTGGTCTTGCCACTTCCGGAGGGCCCCAGGAGGAGGATGCTGGTAGCCCCCTGCATTGCCTGGGAGAGCTGACCGGCAACCAGGAGAAGGTCCGGGTCTGGCTGCAGCTTGTCCTCCTGCAACTGAGCCACCAGGGCGCTCTGCAGCCGAGGGGGCAGCTGCTCAGAGGGGGATAGGGAGGCACTGGGGAAGACCTCGTGGAGCAGCTCACGCACGTTGTGTAGCCGAGGACCCTCAGGGCCAGTGAGCAAGGATGAGCGGCACAGAGCCTTCACCACAGCAGGCTCTTCCTCAAGACCAAGGAAGAAGGCTGTCCGAGCAGAGGGCTTGGCTTTGGAAAGCAAAGTGTCTTGCCGTGGTGTGGGAGCAAACAAAATGTCGATGGCCATCCCAATCACCTTCCGGATGAGGGTGGGGCTGCTGAAGTGCCGTCTAGGATTGAGCATCCTCTCCAACTCAAGGAAAGTACACAGTTTCTCCGCCAGGTGTGTGGCTTCTCGGAAGCCAGCCGCAAGCAGCATGACTTCCGCAAGTCTCGTTAGGTCAGGGGGCAGCACTGCCAAGGGGCGCAGGGCCAGGCGCAGCTGCTCTGGAAGAGACACCAGGGTGACCACGCAGCCGTAAGTCTCCCGCACACGGAGCAGCCTCCCCCCAAAAAGAATGTTTCCTAACACCCGTGGCTGATAGGGCTCAGCCTCATCGGTGCCCAGCTCTGGCAAACCGACAGGCTGTTCCTCACCCTCCTCCGAGCTCTCCGAGCTCTCCGAACCTGGGCTGGCAGCGGGGAAAACAGCCGAGGGCTGGCCAGAGGTGGTCCCTCTGCCCCCCTCTTGGAAATTCAGACACATCCTCTGCAGGTCGACAAGGCGATGGCTGAAGGCAGAGAGCACGGCTGGTTCCAGTCGCTCGATGGACTCCAATACCAGCAGGGCCCCCGAATGCACAGCCCCACAGAGGTGCCGGGAGAGGCAGCTGATGGTCATTTGCCTGGTGCAGTGCAGCGTGACCAGGTGGCGGCCCAGAAACTGGGCCAAACCCCGCACTGTGTGAGACTTGCCCACATCCGGCCGGCCCAGCAGGCCCCCACAGCAGAACTCCTCCAAGGTTAGCAGTAGCCCCAGGAAGGTCCTGTCCAGCAAGGGGCTGCCCAGCAGCTGCGAGCCAGTGCCCAGAAACTCATAGCCGTAAGGGAAGCGCCTGTCGAGGATTTCAGCCCAACAGCCGGGAGGACTGCCCACCCAGGAGCAACTTGGAGGGAGCCCCGCCGCCCGGGCTTTCTCAGGCAGCAGGTGGACACTGTACTTGAGGTGCCGGGCCCATTCAAAGTGGTGTACAGAGACCTCCTTGCACTTGAGCAACTGGGAGGTGATGTCCCGTTGTTGGAGGGTGATGATGACTAGGGCCCCCAGCAACATGCCCAGGTTGTCTTGCTCTGGGTTCCAGGTGTGGATGCTGCGGTAATTGCGGATATAGTGCCCCACAGCCTCCAGCTTCAGGCTGAGTCTCAGCTCCAGCCCCTTCCGCAGCCGCCGGTTCAAGAAGGCTTCTTCCACTGCCACCCGCCACAGTGCCTCCTCAGCCACTAACACGCATTGGGTTGGGAAGGTGTTGCCCAGCCCCGCCCAGCACTCGGCCACCAAGTGCAGGGGCAGCTCTGTGGGGCCAGGGCGCCGCTCAAAGGCCAAATCAAGCTGCGGCCTGAGAACCAGGCGCTGGGTCACACACTCCTGCAGTTTGTTGAAGACGGACTCCTTCATGTGGTGCTCCAGGACGCAGAGCCACTGGGTGACTTTCCGGCCGAGCGGGACTGCGCTACACAGCTTCAGCTTCTCGCCATGGCTGCCTAGCAGACCGACCACCTGCACCCGGGGCATCTCGGCAGAGATGACATCGGGGTTTTGCGAAGCTGGGGGCAGGAGCAGGTCCAGCTGGCACACTCCAGGGAAGCAGCGTTGGGACCAGGCTGAGGCGTCCGCAGTTTCATTGGCAGTGGACAGCATGGCCACCAGTTCCTCATTGCTGAGGAAGAACAGGCGGGGGAAGCCCATCCGCGTGGCCTCCAGGACATAGTCCAGGGCCCGGATGAGACCCTGCAGCTCGGCAGAGCCCTCCAGGAAAGCTGCCTGCAGTGTGGCCCCAATGAAGCGGCTGTCCCGGCTAGAGCCTGGTCCTAACTGGACACTGGACAGCACCAGGGGATCATTGCACGTCAGCCGCATGACCTCCCGGAAATGAGCATCCAGTCGGTGGAACCGAGAATCCTGCAGCGGGCATGGAAAAGGAGAATGGAACAAGGGAGGAAATGGGCCCAGAGCGGAGTGGGGCAATCCTTCTGGGCACAAGCCTGACTTACCAGCTCTGCGCTGGGGAGGGTGATGTTCATCTCGTAAAGAACAATGTTCAGGAAGACCCACTTCTGTTGGAAACTCACCCAGGAATAAAAAAGGGACTCTGCATGAAAGGATGAGGAGGAAGAAAGAGGAAAGAAAGGGGTCAGCTTGTCACGCAGCACCCAAAAAAACACTGATCCCCGAGTGTGCAACTGGCTGGGTTCTCACCGCACACTGAATCTGGAACCAGATCCAAAGAGGCCTTTCATTGCTTAGCAACCTCTGAGTCAGGCCAGCATGCTCCCCCCCACCCAAGAGAGAGAGAGATTTAGTGTGATGGGTACCTCTCGTGCGCTACAGGTGCCCCACAGACACCTTCACCCTGCGAGTCAAAGGGTACCCCTCTCTTCTGTCCCCTCACCAAAAGTATGCAATGTGGACAACCAGCTCTTGGCCTCTTCCAGGATGTCGGAGGAGAAGGGAGACAGGATCATGTTCTGGAGGATAAAGATGCTCTGCTCCACAGCAGCCTTCAGCTCAGTGGTATCTGCAGGCCAAGGAGAAAGGACCAAATTAAGCACAATTTTTCCCCTCCCTTGCTTTGTGTGAGGGGTACGAGTGAGAAAAGTTCCCAGAGGACGACGGACCCCAATGCCCCTTCCCATTCCCAGAAAGGAGGGAAACAAAAGGACATAAAAGGCCCTGGTAAATAGGTAAGGGCCCCCCTCCTCGCTGGCTCCCGCTCAGACCAAACGCACCCGCATCATTCAGGGCCTCACCTGACAGCACAAAGGTGCCACTATCCTTGGAGATGTATTCAAGCTTGGCTGCCCGCTGGCGGCCGCTAGTTGGACGCCGGAAGCGTTCCGGCTGCGGTTCCTGGTAGGGGACGTTGAGGATGAAATTGACGAGACGGAACTGCTTCTCCGCCCAGGCCCTCTGGAGACGCAGGAGCGTGTCTCTGGCGTAATGACGGCTTTTCTCGTGGGCATAGACCTGAAGACCAAGGGAGAGGATGGCTTTATCACAGCCCTGCCCAGCAGGAGCAAGCGGAGTCACAGGCTTCCCCTGGCCGGTCACGTACAAAGTCGCTCACCCTGAAGATGGCATCGCTATACTCCAGCAGCGGGTAGGAGAGGAGCTGGCCCAGGGTGAACTGCATATTCATTGGGCACTTGGCACCCATGACTGAAAAAGAGCAGAGAACGGCCAAAATCAGCCGTCTGCCCTCTCCGGCCTGGCACCTTCCCTGCCAACCCCCCTAACTCAGCCACATGCCCAGAGCCATCCTCCGGGGTGCCGTTGAGCTCCTCCAAGCCCAGCTTTGGTCCCTCCCCAGCACTCCAAGGCAGGTCCTGCTGGCCCCTCACCAGCAAAGATCTCTTTCCAGCAGCCGACCTTAAGGAAGTGGCTGCCAAGCTTCAGGAGCAAGGGCAGGTACTTCTGGAAGTTGCCAATGGCTGAGAGGCAAGCCTGTACGACGCGGCGGTGGCTGGGCAGAGAGTCCTCCAGGCTGGCCCCCTCCTTCTGCCACTCCTTCGTCTTCTCCAGGGCCAGAGGGGCGCTGAACTGCAAGCACAGAAATTGGGGGGAAGGGGGAGGGGGGGCCAGGGCCATCAGGCTGAGATGTCAAAGCTGATTGGCTAACCCTTCCCGGCCTGGCCAAGTTCCCTGATGTGACTGGGTGGACAGGTGATTAAGTTTGGACAAATAAAATTATTTCTTGCCACATGAAACTACGACTAGCTTGGAATGGCATCCTAGATCCAAAGGACCCCTAGATGTTGCTGCCAGAGGGGAGCTGGCACTAGGGATGGCAAAGAGCAGTGGCGGGGGGGGTGTGAGGGAGAAGCCATGTTGGAGAAAGGGCCTAATGAACTCTGGCTGGTTGCATCTCCACCTCCACCTCTACCTTGGTGAAGGCCAAGCACTTCCACTCTTTGATCTGCTCAGAAACGATGCGGAACAGCTGCCAGACACGGATGTGAATCTCAATGACCTCCTGCTGTCTGATGAGGAGAGAGAGGTCCGTGCGTCCCCCTGCAAAAGGCACCAGGAGACCCCTGACTCATCTGTCACATGCAAGTGAACCCCCTCCCCGCCCCTGCAGGACTTGCTGGCAGCTTCACCACCTGTCAGAATCCGCTGCGAGTGGCAGAGGTCCGTCACACGTCCCACCAAACCCTGGAAGCGCTGCAGGAGCTGGATCAGCTCGTCCTCCATGACACGAGGGTTCTGGGTGGGGTCCTGGAAGCGGCCTAAGGTAACAGTGGTCAGCAGTTCCTGGAGCTCCCGCGTCGCTTCCTGGAGGGAGCTGCTGAGCTCAGCAATGATGCTCAGGCGGCGTGAAACAATGAAGTCAGAGACCTCCCGCTGCTGGTACAGGAAGGCGTCCCAGGTGTCCAAGAGCTAGGACAGAGAGGAGGCTCAGGCCCTGCGTGGCTGAGCCCCCGAAGGGCTCAGGGAAGAGGAGGGGACTGCAGCTGTCACCCACCCAAGAATGATGGAGCCATAATAGTGGCAAAAAAATAAACAGATACACTTCCACCAATATATCACTTATACAAATATAACAAAATTAAAAAATATATATTTATACAGATAGATAGATAGATAGATAGATAGATAGATAGATAGATAGATAGATAGATAGATAGATAGACACATACATGCACATATATATACATATATATATATGTTTGTTTTCGTAGATTTTCACGGGTGCAGGTATATAAGTCTTGGTGTATTCGGGTCTTTTCCCGTGTAAGGTTGAGGGT
>JANHFR010007141.1:12748-24315 GCA_032468015.1 Mimophis mahfalensis | reverse complement strand
TTTTGACTTTTCTGAACAGAACCTATATACCAGGGGTGTCAAACTCAAGGCCCAAGGCCCAAATCTAGCCCACGGGGTGCTTAGATCTGGCTTATGACACTGCTCTGGAAACAATGAAGGACCAAGCTGTGGTGCCTCTGCAATGAAAATGGAGCTTGTGAGGGCTGTGTGCAGCCCTCACAGGCTCCATTTTGGGCTGTAACAACCTGCTATAGCCCTCTGCCAGTGAAAATGGAGCCCAGGAGCCCAGGAGCTCCATTTTCACAGGCAAAGTGCTAGCAAAACAAACTACTTCCAAAAGTGGCATTTGATCACACAAGTGATGTTGACCTGGCCACACCCACCCTGATCATGCCCATCCTGCCCCTCCCAAGATCAAACACAACCCTGATGTGGCCCTCAATGAAATTGAGTTTAACACCCCTGCTATATACATTTCCTATATTTAGCACTTATTATATATTAGCTTCATTATGGCTGAGGTAAAGTGCTATCCAAAAGAACTAAATTTAGAAATTTATTGTCATTGTACATATATACACAGTATACATATACAACAAAATTCACAGACACCCAAGGACCAAACCCAACATGCACACACATAAAAATCTCCAAAAACACCCCACCCACCAAATTCCCTCCCTAAAAACACAAACATCTGCACAACAGACCAAGTAATACTGTCCAACAGCCCACTAATGATGGTCCTTAAATTCATTATTAAGTGCAATTATAGCTCTGGGATAAAAACTATTCAGAAAACATGTGGTCTGAGTATTAATTGCTGTATATCTTCTGCCAGAGGGCAACAGTTCAAAAAGATGTTAAGCAGGATGGGAAGAATCTCTAATAATCTCTAAGAATAACTTAGCATAAACATATGTTATCAACAGGAGAAGTTAAGGACAAAGATTGAGAAATACACCTATTTTCCTTCCATTAAGCATTAGTAGGCAGCAGGAATCATTCTCATTAATGCAGGATAGATCTGGAAGGAAGGTGTGCTTTCACTGTTAGCTAGAGTGATGGGTTGGTCATCTATCAAAACTAATTTGGGTTTTACAGAAGTGTTTTGTATGCATTTCTTCAGCTAAAAATCAGGCTTCTTTGGGATATGGGTTTAGTGCTATTCAAGAAGAACACTAAACATGTGTTCAAGTGGTCCAAACAAGAGCAGACAAGTACAAGGAGACTAATACAATGAACTAACAGAACATAAGCTGGTATCCCTTACGACCCACAGCCACCTCACTGGCCTGATACCAACTGCTTGAGGTTACTTAACTATACCAACAAAATCTTCAATGGAGCACATCAAAAAATATCCATGGCAAGCATGGATGAGGATGGAAAATACTACTTTAACACAGGTGCAATGAGGAATTAAGACTGCATCAGATATGAGCTGAAGAACCTACGGAAACTTAATAGAAAAATAAATGGATGTAGAGAAAAGAATAATAGAATGCAAGGATTTTATGCACAGATTTCTCAAGTGTAATTAGTCTGCTTCTGAAAATTCAAATTTGTTCCGGGTCATAAAGTATTCCTCATGCTAATGTGCAAATACTTTTGTATAAATATTTCTTATATATCTCATTACTTTTTGAGTTAACCATTTTGTTAGGTCCATTTGAAAACTGATACTATTCTATTAGCCCACCATTTACTTTTTCTTTGTCAGCAATTAGATGCAAGCAGCAAAAGTCCTATCTCTGTGTAATCTACAGGCTATGTGTTTACACTTGCTTCAGAACATAAAATCAATAATTTAAGCTTAGGAGCACAACATTCAACCATCATTTATAGATCCAACCACCTATTGAAGAATATTAAACCTATCCCTAGAATGTGCTTCTTGGAACAAAGTTATGATATTAATGTGCAGAACATGAAAACTTGCATTCCAAATATAAAATAATATGAGAATGCCTGTCAAGTGCTGATATTAATATGAATTGTAAAATACAAATCAAAAATATTAACTGCAGAGCAATTACAGGACCAAATCTATGCTGAAAGCTTACTTTTCCTACTAAATGCTATTAAGAACTTGGGTAATTGGAAACAGTATGGGAAGTTTGGTATTCAAAAGGAAAAAGCAGCTGGCATCTTGTATCTCTTTACTTATATTAATACCATGGCAGAGTCATAATTTGTTCCTTCCCCACAAACCAAAGTAAACAATCATATTTTAAAATGAGAGGAAAATAAATTATACTCTCCATGAGTGTTTACAAATTGAAAGTTTAGGGCTAAGCCTACTTTGGTGCACAGTTATGCAAGATGCTATAAATCTGACAGAATAGTGATTTTAGACACTTTTAAAGTGGGATAGGGAAGAAAGTAATAACACTGTTAGAAATTGTGAGAAGAGATTTCTAAAAATCCAGGTTTCAATAGTATTACTTGCCAAGAGGTGACAAGAGAATTTCCAAACACTGTCAGGAAACCATTCAGATCCATTAGCATTATTCCTGACATCAGACACTGCAGTGACCTGACTGGAATGAGAGAAGCCACATGCAGATTACCTCCATCTCACTTCAAACAGCCAAACCAATTCAACAAGCAAGCATGGTCTACTAAATGAGTGTGATCAAATAAAAATTGGGAGGCATCTATGACTACTGGTACCATGCAGACTGTAAAGTCCTCAGATGTTTCTGTCCTGATATGTTAATTTCAACATGTTTGGTGAAGTCATTCTAGGTTTCACAATCAAATGGAATTCCAGCTTTACCCAAGAACTTTCTACTGATGTGCTTCATAAGTAGAATGCCTATCCTGTTCAATAATGCATCCTGAACTCAGTAGAATCCCTGGGTTGTGTCTCAAATACTATTCTTTCTTCTAAATTAGAAGCTGACTACATTCTTGGTTTTTTATTATTAATAAAATCTTGATGTGTGAGACCAGTTATCCACACAGCATTCTGACACCAATGACTATAATCCTACAGTATCATTAAGTTATTACCTCTCATTAACTTTAAATAGCATGTATGTCAGACTGAAACCTATTTGCTCTGTTTCTTTGACACATCTTAATTCAGTTTTAATAATGAAAAATACAATGAAAGATCTAGTCACTGAATTTAGCTACACTAAAGGCTTTAAAGGCTTAACAAAAAATTAACTGGGGTTTCTTTTAAGAACATTTTAAAAGTTAACTGGTTCCTTTGTCCAAACTACACTAAGGAACTATAAATGTATATGTAGCTATACACATATATATACATTTTATACAAGCTATTCTGCATATACAGCTTGCTTTGGCTTCACTTATTTACAATGCATGAATGAATCATTCTGAGTTCAGGGGTTTTTTTTAATTGTGTTCATAGGAAATAGACTTTTCCCTCCCGCTCCTCACTTTTTTTTAAAATCTGCTTTAGGTTCTTTTAGAATACAATCTGTGTATTAGTTTGTGTGATAATAGAAAAGATTATTTATAAAAATGTGGAAGGAATACGTTTTACAGGAACAGCTGTGTGCAAAGATGATGACATATTAATCCTCCTGAAAGTGAAAATTAAAAATAGCAAAAAATAAAACTGTAGATCACCCATACTGATACATGAGAACACACTTTTTTTTTCTTTTTTGCGACAGAGTGGGTGAGGCAATACAACAGGCATAAAAAAAAATACATCATAAAGTACCATGATCTTGGGACTAATTTTTTCATATATGCTAGCTACTACACTTTACAGTTGCTCAGGAAGGAAGGAAGGACATATTTTTAAAACTTGATAGGGAATATGGACAGGCTATACATTCTGAACCATACCATACCATATTCCAATCTATCCATTTATTATGAATCTAGAGACCAGGGAAGTAAAATGATGACACCTGGTATATCTAGGTTAACCATGCCTGGTGTTTTCCAGAGATATTTGGATTATCTAAATAATATTCAGGGTATCCGTCTCCAAAAGGATTGCATCTCCTATCACAGAATTAATGGACACATTGCTCCAGGTGGGAAGTGATAAATACAGAAAAGGAAGTAAACTCTAAAGGTATCCGCACATTTGCAGCTTCCATTTTAACAGGAACCATGCTTAAGCATTTTTGCAGAGAATATAACAGTTGATCTTGATGGACAAGGTGAAATCCCTCTGCCAAGATCTTAAAGAAAGAAGGCTGATAAGAGTGCAGACTCTCAAATACACTGTCTGTTTATAACAGAAGCTGTACAGGTTCACTGTAGTTATACACGGTTGCTGTTATGAGATACAGTAGATAGTTTTCAAAGGCTTGACTTTCCCAATACATGGGACTGCAGATTACCAATATGATGAGCTTGTTTTTCATCCCTGGGGCTTTGTCACGACTCCCACCCTGATCTCAGACTTTCCTAGGTGTGGGATTTTGCTATTTTTTTTCTTCAGGGTTGTGAATCCCCAACTTTGAAAATGGCTCTTTTATTTGTTAAGACCTGAACTTAATAGAATAAAACAGCTTGTGTTTTATTGCCAGCTTTGAGGAATAAAGCAGGACATGAAAGTTCAACCATCTGCAGAGAAATGGTATGAGAAGAACAATGTACAGCTGTATATTGTTGAAACCTCTCTCATACTCAGCACTTCGACTACAGTTTAGACAACTAGATAGACCAAGATTCTTTTTATAATTTTATAAGCATGTGTACATTTTCTCAATATGCACAAGATCCGGATTCTATTTATTTATTCATTCATTCATTCATTCATTCATTCATAGAAATCTATGCCACCCAACTCCCAGGGGACTCTGGGTGGCTTACAGCAAAGCAATACAAACAATATACGATAAAAATTATTAAAACATTAAAAACCCATGAACACCATTCAGGCTGGATCTTGCAAGATTGCAGTAGCAAGATCAATGGTCCCAAGCCTACTGGAAAAGCCAGGTTTTCACCGCTTTCTGGAAGGCCAGTAGGGTGGGGGCAGTCTGGGCCTCAGGAGGTAACTGGTTCCAGAGAGTTGGAGCAACCACAAAGAAGGCCTGCCAGGATAAAAAATCTATTAAGAGAAGTTTTATTTTATTGAATCTAATCTTGCTGTATCCAACTTTGTTAAATTAGGATCTCCATCAGATATGAAAAAAAAAATCCTTCATCAATATAATGAAGAGGTGATGTTGATTTTTTTTTTCAACCTGCACACTACAATTGGGATTTCCAATGATTTACCAGGCACCATACTTCAGACAGTAGGCTAGGTCATGATTCAAATCAAGTGGGCCCAAGGCAATTTCAATTTCAATGAATTTAAAATTGTATTAATTTAATTAAATTAATATCTCTATGCCTTTGATAATTTTTCCCATATAGTCATGTTCAATATCAAAGCTGCAAGTAGTAACTTATATAAAATGTCTGGGACACGATATTGCATGCCTCTAAGGTAACTGGAAATTCCTTTAATTTCTCTATAGCTTCCATTTATACATGAAATATAAAACATATTATGCATGATAAATAATGAAGATGGGAAATTCAGCTGAACAAACCAGAAATTATATATAAAAAATAACAAAGGACACCACCCACCCCAACCTAAGGCTTACAGAAAAGCTAGGTCTTTAAGGCATTCTGGAACATTATTGAGATAAGAATCATATGAATCTCAGGGAACACTTCATTCTAAAGGGTGGACATTTAGATGGCATTGTTTAATCAAAAGGACCTGGAGTATATAAATTCTGTTGGCTTTCACCCAGAAGAAACCATGAAAAATAGGCAGTCCCTCAAATAGTCTGGTCCTGATGTCTGGTTGTACTTCAGAGGCATCGGAAGTGAGGACTATGAAGTCCACAGACCTCCTCTGAGCTCCAAAAGGAGCTATAGATACCCCGTAGGGGTAGTGAAGCAAAGGGGGTACTTTGCAGGTGGAGGAGAGCTGCATCTCTCTCCCCCCCGCTTACTCAGAAAATCCCCTTCATCTGAAGACAAGGAGCAACAGCAGTCAACATGGCTGCCATGAAGCTGAGGACAACTAGAACATCTAAGAAAGTGCAGGAGCAAAGAGAATAGTGAACAGAGATTGTTGCTGGGTGAGACAATTCTTCTTTTTTAAAAAAATTACCCCAAAGAAAACAAAAAATCCTAGAGAAAAGATTCTAAAAATATAAATGTTTAAGTAGAGAAAGAAAACACTTTTGATAAAGAGATTTATGTTGAAAAGTAAATCAAGAGCACTAGTTGCAGATGAAAGGAAAAGTGACTCCTAGACTCCTGGAAATTTACAAAGGAGTATTTGATATATGGTGGCTGTGACTTTTAACTTATTACTTTACATTTACTAGAGGTGGAAATAAGAAAGACATTTTATAAAAGAGACTTAGTAAATGCTGGAACTGGCTTATCTAAATAATCAACTTTGTTTTGAAAGAAAGGGACTTTGATTGAAATTAATACCTGAATATGGAAATTTGAGAGGGGAGTGGCATCTACTAAAGATTGGAAAATAAACCATACTTCTATAACTTTGGACTCTATCTGAACTACAGTGAAACTTTATTGATTATTCCACTTCTATCACTATTATGACTGGATTTGAAGGAATAGCTGTAAGAATGCCATCTACTGAAGAAAAGAAAAGTGATTCCTAGACTCCTAGAAATTCACAGAGGAAGAAAGGAATATTTAACATCTGGTGGCTGAGACTTTTAACTGTTTATTACTTTACATTTAATAGAAGTGGAAATAAGAAAGACATTTTATAAAAGAGACTCTGGGAAACCAGAATATAAAATTAAAACCATAAAGCAGACTTAAAGAACTTGGAAAATACCTTGGACTATCAGAGTATTGAGCAAATGCTGGAACTGGCTCATCTAATTAACTTTGTTTTAAAAGAAATGGATTTTGATTGAAATTAATACCTGTGAGGGGAAAAGTCAGTACAGAAATTTGAGTGACACCCATTGTCATTGGGGCACTCGGTACCATGTCCAAGAATTTTCTAAAATACATCAAGAATTTGCAGATTCCTGCAATAACACCAGTGGAACTGCAAAAAACTGCACTATTCGGAACATCGTATATTTTAAGAAGATATTTTGTTGATACCTAGGACACTGGCAGCAACCCGTATCAACCATTAGCACCAGTCAATGGTGTTTGTTATGCATTTTTGAATGTTCAGTTGACTGAGTTTCATGTTTGATGAATAAAGTAAATAATAATAATAATCTGGTCCTATGCTTTATAACTAATAACCAATACTTTGAATTGCACTTAGCAGCACAATGTCCAGTGCAGTTGAGAAATCAGGGGTGTGAAGGCAAGTCCACTACTGTTCACACTACTGCATTCTGCACTAATTGAAGCATCCAACTCATCTTCAAGTGCAGCTCCATTTAGAGTATATTGTAATAGCAGACCTGTGAGTTAAGAAGGATGTGGGTCTATGATAATTCACCATGGCCAACTCACTATTGCCAATTCACCATGGCCAAATTGCCATGGCCAACTTGTCTCAGCCAACTCGCTGCAGGACAACTCACCACAGCCATCTCACCACATCTTTTGTCTCTTGCTGGGGACAAGAGTTATACTAATATCAACAAAATGGTGGAATAGAATAATTAAAGAAAGAATGCAAAAGGAGGGATGAATGAAATGCGACCAGCAAAAATTTAAATATGTTTTTATTTATTTTAAATAATTAAATAGAATCATTAAATTGTCCCACAGTGAGTTGTTCTGCAGCAAGTTGGCCATGGCAAATTGTCCGGCAGCAAGTTGGCTGTAGTAAGATAGTTGCAACTAGTTGGCCATTGTGTGTTGGCCACTACAAGTTGTTTCATTCCCATGATTGACTGCCTGAAGGACAGTCTAGTCCAGGAAAGGGTGCCACTGGTATACTAGATGAATCTATACAAAAGCTCTCTTGATCACAGCTCCAAAGGAAGGAAGACAAACCGCTCAATTACCTTGAATAGTGAGATGGGCAGCAAATAAATTTGACAATAACAGCTACCATAATAACAACTGGCTACTCAGCACTTCCCTCTTGATGTCTATGCTTCCAGGAAAGAATTGGCTAGCTACTAGTCTCTTCAGCATTTATATGTATTATATACATATAATTACATCTAGACTACTTACCTGATACAATCATTAGAAGGAATGTTTAATAAAGTTGTAGATTAATAATCCAGTTGCCCAATAATCTTAACTAACCCTCATGCACTATCCCTATTTTTCCACTTTATTTTATGCATCTTGGTACTTGTGTGCACTTGCAATTAGCAACATCTTCAATGATGAAATGTTTAGAATTTCCTGGTTTATAAATGCATTTGGTGAGCCATTTATCAGCCTGGAAAACATTCATCCTTTTAATCCACATACAGCTTGCAAACAGGAAACAGAATCAGGACAAGCTTTCAGGATTCATTTACACAAAAGTGAGAAGTTAGGAATTGCATTTCTTTCCTTCACAATCAAAGGAGGTTTTTTTATGCCTATAAAAGTGCTGCTTAAAGCAATAAATCTCTTGAGAAGAAGCTTTGAAATCTCTTATGTAGCACATCAAGAATTGGTTCCAGGCTTTCGTAACAATTTTATGGGGGGGGAAATCCAACATAAAGCCTAATTTAAATTCAACACTTCCATAAATGTAGACTTTTAAAGCAGCATCATGAATCCAAAGCAGGATTGTCCATCTGATCCTTGTCCAAATTATGGAAAGGAAAGTTCAGGAGTTTTAAGTTTTTAAATTCAGAACTCACTGACTATATGTCAGCCCTTGCAGGTGAACTAGACAGGAAAGACAATTAGATGTCCTAATTCTAATTTATTGTAAGGCTACAGAATCTTGCGAATCTGAAAGCACAAACTTACCATCTTAAATGTTATTAAAGAAGGTCCTTCCTAATATTCTTTCTCCACCATTAAACCAATGGGGGCTCCTGCCTCTCTCCCAAGTTCATTCATACATTCCGTTGCATCACCCTCTTCTTCAGACTCATCCTCCCTCCTGAGTTCCCAGGGAAAATGGGTTGTGTGTATGAGAACCAAGTCCCCGCCCCACCCATAACTCCACACACATCTGCTCCAGTTAAGGTGGCAGCTGCCCCTCCCTTGGGAATGTACTGATCTGCCCCTTTCATCTCTTGCATGTCTAATGTGGAAAAGAGTTGAATCATTTTATCCCACTCTCTTGGTATACTTGAAGTTCCTTCCATCCCATAGAAAAAAATCCTTTTTTGTTTCCTAGGCAGCCTCTTTTCCTTTCATTCTCCAAGGTCATCCACACATCTGCCTTTATTTTACCCATTGCTTTGAAAAGAGGAAGTGTATTTCAAATATTCAAAGGGGAAAAAAGCCAAGTTTGAGGCAAACTTAAAGATGATCATGTATGCCCAACATCTTATAAAAATGGGAGAGAGAGGAAGGGAGGGAGGGAGGGAGATCTCCAGCAAGTGGAATGATTCAGAGTACAGAAGCTGTGGTCACATTGATTCATAGGAGGCCTTTTACCTCCATCTACTTCTTTCAGTGAAGCCTCCAGCCTTCCTGCCGCTGATTATTTTTAAGACATGAAATTTATCTTTGCATCATTCTTCTAGGAACCATAGAAGAAATTATTGTGGATCTAGCAACAGGAAGCAGTAAAAAGAAAGAAAAGAAAGAAAACATTATGCATCTGGTCAACTCACTTCTTCAATCAGAAAACAAGCAACAAGGCCCCACAAATACCCTGCTGCAGGATCTAAGAAAACTAAGTTCTTAAATACGTCCAGAATGTTATCATGGAAAGAGATTACAGAGAACTTTTCTGGGTGGGAGGGATACAATTCCTGAGAGCAGGTGCCATGACCTCAGTCATCTATAGGAAAGAGAAGGAATGTTTCTTAGGTCCCAACAAATTGCATTGTTTAATCTTCAAACAAAATGAATATCCATACAATTTTATCATAAAGTGCATGACAGTACAAACCCTCCCATACATCAAAAACATCTCAGACATAACCAACAAATGTGTACAAACAGCATCACTGTAGCACACAAAGCAACTTAAGCCTTCTTAAGCAATCTGCATAGAAACAGGTATCAAAGCCCACAATCATTTGCTCTGTATTAAGAATGAACCTAGTTGGATAATGAAATGTTTGCAAGGAAACAATCAAGCTCAGACAGCATCAAGGACACCTACTGATATATCACTTGGGCATCCTGGGGTCACTATATACAACTAGGTATCATCCACATTGATGGATTGCCCCACTTGGTGGATTAATGTAAATATTAAACAAGAGGCAATCTTGTGCTCTGAAGTATCACACAAATAAGGTGCAAAAGACACAATGTCCAGCCTGACAACATCAGTAATAGGCCACTAAGAAAGGAGAGTCATCATGGCAAGATGTCCCCATCTTCCAAACCTTGCAGCTGGTTCAGAAAAATATCACAGTCAACAGTAACAAAAACAAGGACAGATAAAACAATACACAAGGATTGACACATCATCTCCCCCTCCTCCCAGCTCCTTCCGATGTGATTAGCAAGTGCCTGCAATACTACTTCTGTATGGTGGCAAACAGAAGCTGAAAACTCTTTGCTGCCATCTAGGGGTTATCCAGATTTTCAGCTCAGAATGGGAGCTCTACATTTCTTCAAATGTAGGAATGCATATTACTAAAAATGCCTTTTGATCTGCTACCAAATTATAAAAGAAAAAGATACTCAACTAGAATACAATAAATAATCACTACAACCCAACAGATTTTCTTTTTTAAAAAAATGAGCCTCTCTTTATTTCTAACAGATAAACCACAGTCAAGACAAGAACGTCCTTTTAATTTATCAAAAACCAAATTGCTATATCCTTGCTGTACCTACCTGCCTACTTACTTTTCACTACACTAAGAGACCATAATTTCTTATTTAGCTGATTTCCCATTCCTGCTTTGTGGTTAATAACACAGAAATTTATAGAAAAATATCTTAAGAAAAAGGAGAGAAAAATATGGAAGCCAGCACAGCTGATCCAAATATCATACAGGAGAGAAAAGCAATTCTAAGCTTTGTGCTCAGCTGTTTGCTGCAGGAATTCTGAGTACACGAGTTGTTTCCTGCTGTCAGCTTTACAGCAAGCAGCTATGTCTTTAGGGACAAAACTGCATGGTTTCTAAAGAAATGTCTCAACTGCCTCTTATCCCACTGTAGCAGTAACTAGACTGTCCAGGAGAAAAACCTTCCTTTAGGCTAAATTAGATAGAAACCAACAACTGGGGAAGTTGGAAGAAGAAAATGTTCCTTCTATTTTTAGAGCAAACATATATAACTGTTGTAAAACTATGAAGTAAAATGGCTATGCAGGATCCAATCTGAATTGGTCACTGGAACCAATTTGCAGTTTAGGGGTTTAGTCTTCTGAGTTTTCAGAGTCATGCTGAAGCCTATCATTAGGAAACTAAAATGGCTATGCATTCACATACATATATGGATATTTGCTTTGTATTTTGGTCTGAGACCGCAATAAACTATGTTGTTGTTGTTGTTGTTGTTGTTGTTGTTGTTGTTATTATTATTATTATTATTATTATTATTATTATTATTAT
>JANHFR010007140.1:204970-225506 GCA_032468015.1 Mimophis mahfalensis | reverse complement strand
TGATAATGGGGAAAATGTGGCATTCGAGGATGAGGACGAGCACGGGGGCGAAAACGAGGGGGAGAACGCAAATGAGGAGATCCCAACGGGGGAGCCTCCTGGGATGGGGAAATGACAGCAACAACAGAAACAGACGGAGGTCGCGGTACTTCGGCCAGGGATGATGGAATCTCTGATCGGTCCAGGACCGTCGGTGACGGAAGACTATCTACCCGATCAGGCGCTATCCCCCTGCGGGTGACAGGATACCGGGTGACAAGGGATGATAGCGTTTTCACTGCTGCGTACCCTGTCCTCGAGAGCTGTCGGCCCGATGGAAATGAGGGCACGACAAGCGTCTTAGCCACTGAGCCACTGCATCCCCCACAAAGCTTTCTACACCCTTTATTTCTTAAGGAGCAAATGAACTTTGTTCCCCTTCCTTTCGATTAGTTGTGTCACATCAAGTATGGTGCAACTTGCCCCTGCCTGCTATCACCCAGAACTATGTGCCACATCTTGGAGACAAGAGGAGACAGGCTGATCTCCCCTCCTTCTGGGCTTTATTGGCATTGCCATTTCTCTTTATTTTCTCTCCTGCCCTCCTCCTCCTCCTTTTATTTCACTTTATCAGTGATATAACTAGCTTTGTTTAAGGAAAAATGGCTCTTTTTTTAACTGCGTTACCACACACACCCTTACATAACTGTAACACCCATCTGAAAACTTTTCTTGTTAACAAGATGCTTGGGACCTGTGTTCCATTGCTTAATCCCAATGACTGCAGATTACAGAACAATTAATAGTTGGTTAGTCTTAGAAGAATAAATGTCTGCGGAGGTTGGGGGGTGGACTAGAAAACCTGCAAACACTCTTCCCAAATCCCTTCTGGTTCTATAATTCTGTGAAATTAACAAGGAAAACCTTGTTTGTGAAACATCTGGGTTTCAAAGTTCAGGGTGATCACTAGATGGCAGCAAAAAAAAAAAGTATGCTATATTTCTTTGCTGCCATCTACTGCTGTGGATTTTAAGAGCACAGATAGTCTTCAGTTTATGATTGCTCACTTACCAAATGTTTAAAATTGTGATGGACCTACCTGGGGGATACTTATAATCCAGATTCAGAGTTCTGACAGTCACTCTCTCCTGTGATCGTATGATCACACTTCAGATGTGTTAAGTATTATTAACTTGGTGTTGCATTTCTTTACCCAGCAACATCCATTTGGGAAGGATGCATAGAAGCTCGCCCACACAGTTCCCGATAATTGCTGTCTCCTGTATAACTATCTCCCTTCCTGCCTATCTGCCTTCTTGAGGAAGTCATGTGATATCCTTACCACTCACCCGTTTAAACCCTATAAAAGGGGTTCCCTATAACCACGCAATTTATTAGTGTTAGAGTTGGTGTATTGTGGTGTTCTTACTGATTGCTAGAGAGACCTGTTGTTATGAATAAACGCATTGGATGACATCATTGCTATGCTGCTCTTTCTTGGGCACAATGCCCATCTTCTCACAACATGGCAAGGGGCTTAGCAACAGGTCCATATTTATGGCTGTTTGCAATGTCCCATGGTCATGTGACAATGTTTTATGATTGCTTTTCAAAAAACTGGCACTTACTTCTAGGTTTTTGCAAAATTGCCCAATAGTGAATCATGGGTTCACTTAATAAATAAAAAAGGTGATAAATCTTGTCAGTCACATGGCTGATCCACTTTATGATCTTGATGATTTATGACTGTAATTGGCAGGCTCCATTATGGTCACAATTTGAGGACTACCTGTAGGCCTATTAAACTCTAATACAGTAATAATTTTCATGCTTTTTTTGGCATGCTGAAGGTCTTTCTTTATTGTATAGAAAGAGTAATGTTAATGTATTCCTCTGCTTCAATTCTTTATTTTTAAAACAGACATCCTAGTTTCTGATGGTTTTAGGTATGCTTAGAAGAAAAGGAAGTCTGTTACAAATAAGATAAGAAAAAAATAGACATTGCAAAACTTAAAGCAGTTTCCCATGACCCAATGCATTTAAGATTAGCTAAATTTATTCTTCCAAAATTTTTATTTTGGGCTGGCCAGATTTCTGCAACTGGCATGCTCAAAATATTGTGAGAACCCTAGGATGGGAAGGCTGCCTTAAATATGAATTGATTTGTCATAATATGAATGTTTGTATCCCAACGTATCTATTATTCTATAAAGGGTCATAATATGTTTTACTGAGTTTTAATTCAGGTGTTGGTGGGTAATGCAATCCTAGACATTCCTTTCTAAGTACCACTGCATTTTATGCTGTTTAATAAATGCAGAAATTCAGAAAATTGCAATTGCAAAGAACTTGGACTTCACAGTTCATAATTTTGATTTATACTTGCATTCTTGTTTGTGGAATCGAGACATTCATGCTGTCATTTCTGAACAAGCTCTTTACCCATCTATGAGACCAGAAGTGAGTAGAGCTAACTCCATCTTCTATCACCAGAATTCATTGTGATGACAATCTGTCTTTTAACTTCTATTTTCCACAACTATTAAGAAGTTGCCTGTAGTGACATCATGATCCAAATTCTGTCTTTACACAGGAGAGTCCCAAAGTTTGGTGCAAGTATGTAAGTCATAGGTTTACATCTAGATAGCTTCACATATGTTTAGTTTTTTCCCTCCTGTTTTGCCTATAGATGTCCAAGTCCTTCTATTTGTGATCCACATTCCATTATCCAGTCTTATCCTGTTGCACTTCAGGTGATTTGATGATATTAGAATTCAGCGCAAAACAAATGGAGAGAAACTTTAAACTGTATGCCATTCATTAGAACCAGAGGTGGTATTCAGCCCATTCTGACAGGTTCCGGAGAACCGGTAGTGATAATTTTGACTGGTTCCGAGAACCAGCAAATGCCACCTCTGATTGGCTGATGGCATAGCCACTCCCACTAAGCCAAGCCCACAGAGCCAGTGGTTAAAAAAAATTGAATCTCACCACTGATTAGAATGTCCCAATCACAGTTCTTCTGGAGCCTT
Source organism: Mimophis mahfalensis (assembly GCA_032468015.1). NCBI lineage: Eukaryota > Metazoa > Chordata > Lepidosauria > Squamata > Mimophis > Mimophis mahfalensis. Next base: position 222,495 of record JANHFR010007140.1, on the reverse strand, counting down.
GCAGGAGCTAAAATTAGTATTACTAAATCTAGATTTCAAATATCTAGAGCTTAGCTAAGTGGCCTCCAAGTAAATGTTTTCTGAATTACTTTCTGCATCTTATAGTCCTTTTAGAGCCAAGATATGGTAGCTTTTGTAGAATAGAGGAAGCTTGCTGATTCAAATTAATGTTTATTCTAGCCCAGCTTTTTGGGTAAGTTCAGAAACTTGAGCAGGAGGGCCTATTTCAGGGGTGGGTTTCTACCGGTCTAACAACCGGTTCCCTTTGCGCATGCACTTTGCACTGCATGTGCATTACATTCAGCCCAAACAACAGCCAAGGCATGGCAGAGGTGAAAAACAACTGATTGGCATGGCAGCGTGGATCAGCTGTTTTTTGGCTCTGCCACACCTCAGCTTCAAACAAAGGATTTAAAAGTAACATATAGTGTGTGGGCATGTGGGAGGGCCCAACACATCACCCGAACTGGTAGCCTATGAAAGAAATGGTTCAGGTGAACTGGTAGCCTAATGGAACTACCAGTTTGCCGGAACCAGTAACATACTGGAACTGTTAGAGGTGATTGGATCATTTGGTCATGTATCTGTGGTAAAACAGGACATAAGTCTGCTCCAGTCAAATATAAAGTATTTATTAAAGAGAAATAAAACAATAATAAAACCTTAACTAGGCTAACTAAGTATACTCCATGTGTGCAAGTGAGGATGTATGTGTGTGTAAGAGACAAGAACAGCAGAAGAGAAGAGAGCAAAAAGAGCAAAATAGCTAGAGAGAGAAGGCCAGAGGGTTTTTATTCTGCAGGAGGAGCTTGTGCTCTGGCCTTATGTTATTGGTGGAGATGGTCCGATGACCTTCACTGTGACTCAGCAATCATGGCCAACAATATTCTGACAGGAACAACCAGTTTGCCTGAACCGGGCTGAACCGGTAGGAACCCACCCCTGGGCTATTTATGTCATGTAATGAAGCCTCCAGCAAGCAGTATGTTAAAGGCTGGGTATTTTTAAAAAAATGTATTTTTTTTAATTTTTTTATTTCTATAAGACTCATGGGGGCTTACAATGCAGTCATAGCAATTTAAAAATTGTTGGTGGCATAAGCCAAACACTCTTTCCAAACTACTTTGTAAAACAGCATATTACTTATATTTGCATGTGCAATATAAATGCACTGCATATTTGCCACACTATGAGTTTGAGAGTTGTGAAAATTTTAAATACTGTGGCAAAGTAAATATTTCTTAGCAACTGTTTAAATGATTCTCTCAAATTAATGTGCAGCATGGAGAATGGGGCCCGAAAAACAATTATCCATAGCAGAACAGCTACACAATTCTCACACACCTTTTGATTGATTATAGTTTATGTAAAAATATATACATGCTTGTGTTTGTCTGCCTCCCTGTCTATCTACAGTATCTATCTATCACACACACAATCTACTTAATGATCATCTGTTCATAGCAAAATAACTGCTGTGATAAGGAAATGTAGATGAAGTCTAAAGCAAGCAGTCATAAATTAATTTATAATGAAACATGACACTCATAATTCAGTAAGGAATGTATTTTAAATTTGTCCTGCTAGTTATGTTGGTTTTTCCTGTTGCCCCAAGGAATATGTGACATAGTATAGTGCCAGAATATTAAACTTCTTGTGAGTACATTTGTAACTATGAAAGGGCTGTTCATGAACAATCTCAAATGATCTCAGTAACAAATAATACGGATCAGTCAGAAACATTTTGTGTAACTAATGACACAGATGAGTTCTCTGTCCTTATTCACCAAAGGTCTGCCACATGTGTGCTCAACATAGCTGCTGATCACAGCCACCCCTGCCTTTATGACCACCTGGTTGGATTCCTGCAATATGCTCTACATGGGATTGCCCTTGAAGACATTTGGAAGTTTCACCTGATTAAATGTCCATTAATTATGCCGGTTATTCCATGCATGAGACACCACTGCTCCAAGAGCTTCATTGATTTCATTCTGGATGCAATTTAAGCTTTCAGTAGTTAACCTTAAAGCTCTGTATCATTGATGGAGAACTTTTTCGCCTCCCGTGCCAAAAATGAAAGCACGAGCTTGTGCATGCAGTCTCATGTGCCCTGCTAAGTTTTTGCATCCCAGATTTGGAAGCCTTTAATACACACCACACACCACACACACATACACACCCAGTGCTTTAATACAGCTACAAGACAAACAAGATACACGTGAATGCCAAGTAAGGCAAAACAAGATATAAAAATGAACAAACATTCCAAATACAAAATATTTCCTCTGATATAGAACACCCTACAACTTTTTTTTAGAATGAATTGAGTTTTGACTTTATGAAATCATGTTATTTAGCCTTTCTTTGATATCAGTAAAAAGCTGGTTGAACACTTCAAGAAGCCTGATTGATATGGCTTTGTGTAATTCACATGGTACTTATGTATTACAGCGGCTTTTAAACTGAGGAACTTGCCAGAAAAGAAAAATGGTGAAAACTCTAACTCAGTATTGCCAACCAGGGTTAAATAAACAGATTCAAGCCAGACATTCAAGAAGTAAACAAATCGGATTTTAAGAGCTAAGTCCTCAAAACTTTTTGACCAACTGAATAAATATGTCAATTTTGATTTTTCTCGATTACTTTTTTTAAAATTTGAAATTCTTTATGTCATAATCATGAAGAAACTTGCAAATGTTGATGTCTTGATATAAGAAATGAAAAACTAAAATTCCTCTTACCATATTGTGGATTGGAAGCTCTTTCTCTTAAGTACAAGATCACTTTAAGTATTAATATCTGTATCAATATTTGTTACCGAGCGGTATTGATGAATATTTTCTTCACAGTATTGATGAATACTGTCCAGAAAATATGTTGAATTTATTTCACTTTGCACTTAATTAAAAAATGTCTTTATTGTAAGGTGCATTTAAAATGGCCGAGAAGGCCTTGGTCACACACACACTCACAAGTTGGAGACAGCCAGTCTGCTGCTGGGCAAATCTCAACTCTCCTGGAAGGCCAAGTGATGTGTCAATCTTCATTAGTATGAAAAGTTATAAATACACGAGGCTCAACTCCTCGCCTTGTGGTGGCATTGTATTAGAAGCAGCATGCTAGTGTGTTGGGCTCCTAGCCCTAGTCTTTACTTTCTGTTTCATTTCTGTATGCTTGACTACCTCAATGTAGATAGCTTGTAAATAAACCTGTCTTATCTTGAACCTTTGAATGCTGTGGTCTCCTGACTTCAGCTCTGCTATGATCCATCAATCCAGCAACATCCTCTCCTAGTTGCAAGGTTTCCCACAGCTAAGCAAAGACCTCTCTCAAATATTTAACAAAATATTCATCAATACTGTGATGATATTGATGAATATTTTCTGACTCTGTTATTATTTCCTTGGATAGAACACAATTACATCATATCTAATTGACTTAGCAAACTGAGTTGGACATTACCCTCTGTTAAGTCTCCTATCTGACAATTCCTTTGTGGAAAAGTAGTAATTCTGAGTCAGGAGATCCAATTTTGCCATTAGATATGTGAGGCAATGATTGCTAATAGTAGCTTCTGAGAAATAGCAGTATGATTCTTGAGGGAAGAGGTATGAGCCACATAGTTTGCTCTGTTCATTGTCTACTCCAGGGGGAGCATAGACACTATCACAACATCAGCACTGAAAACATTTGAATCCAAAAGCTTATTGATAATTTGGAGCATGTCCCAAGGTATCTGTCCTTAACATCTTTTAGTTCAGCTTTGAGCTAATAGGAAGAATGAATGACTCCAATGAATGGATATTTATTTTTTCTTATTATTTTCTGCCCCTACCCTATGGCCCACCCTGCTAAATTTTAAAATCTGGTCTTCTTGGTATCTAGTATATATTTGAACTTTAGGGCACCTAGCACAAATTGCTCTGAACAAAGACAGATCTCTTCCACAAATAGAAACTTATTTCTGCAATGTGCTTAGAGATTATACTTACACTTAGTGCAGCAAGCAGTAATAAAACATTTTAACTCTGTCTACAATAAACAGTTGAATCTTGAATAGCATGAATATTATATCTCTGAAAGCTAACAGATTATAAATTACTTTTAATCATAACTCTAAGCTCTTAAATTTATAAAGTTATTTATTGACATACTTTCTGTATATGCAAAAAGGTACAAGCCAACTGATATGAGATCCCTTGGAAATTTGCAATGCTGGAAGATTTTTTTAAAAAAACAAACAAGCAGCTATCTTACTAGTTTTAAGACTCAGTAGGATTGAGCTCTCCCCCATTTCTTCAAAATAAGATACTTGTGCAAATACTGACGAGGGGAGAGAGAAAAAAGAAAATGGTATAATGGGTTGGTTCAGTTCGAAGTCATGTCTGACCCATCGCGACCCCATGAACAATGTTCCTCCAGGCCTTCCTGTCCTCCATCATCCCCTGGAGCCCATTGAAGCTCACACCAACTGCTTCAATGACTCCATCGAGCCAGCTCCTTCTCCGTCATCCCCTTCCTCTTTTGCCCTCAATCGCTCCCAGCATTAGGCTCTTCTCCAAGGAGTCCTTCCTTCTCAGTTGGTGGCCAAAGTATTTAAGTTTCATCTTCAGGATCTGGCCTTCTAAAGAGCAGCCAGGGTTGATTTCCTGTAGGATTGACTGGTTCAATCACCTTGCAGTCCACGGGACTCGCAGGAGTATTTTCCAGTACCAGTTCAAATTCTTTGGTGCTCAGCCTTTCTTACAGTCCAACTTAAAACCAGAGAAGAAGTTGTTACTAGTTGCAAAGTCGTGTCAGACCCATCATGACCCCATGAACAATGTTCCTTCATGACTTCTTGTCCTCCACCATCTCAAGCATAGAAGAGCAAGGGTAGATTGGCATAACCTCCCTTTTATAAAGGAATACAGAAACAGTTGACAGGTGCAAAGCATTGGATACATTCTCCAGACAGTGAGCGGTAACCAAATTTGACTGTTGGTTGGTGTGACTCCAGTGTGATCCCAAGCAGCAATTTTAAAACACTCCAAAATATGTAATGCAATAATAACCTTAAATATTTAATTGCTAACATATAGTACTATACATAATTTGAAAGGCAATTTTTTGCTATGCAAACAGTGTAATAAAACCATGCTGACTGGCTGGGGTGGGGAGAGAGATAAGTGGGAGACATGTGGGCAAATTCAGTTTCAGGTTTGGAGGAAGGACCCTTATAAAACAGATACTTATTTTCCTACTGGAATAGCAATAGTCCTCCAAAAACTTTTGGCAGTTTTCCACATCATACATTACCTAAGGTAAAGCTAAAGGTTCCTCTCGCACATCCGTGCTAGTTGTTTCTGACTCTAGGGCAGTGGTTCTCAACCTGTGGGTCGGGACCCCTTTGGGGGTCGGACAACCCTTTCACAGGGGTCACTCGAGACCATCGGAAAACACATATTTCAATACAAATACAGGTGTATATGAAAATAATTTTATGGTTGGGGGTCACCACAACATGAGGAACTGTATTAAAGGGTCATGGCATTAGGAAGGTTGAGAACCACTGCTCTAGGCCGTGGTGCTCATCTCCATTTCTAAGCCGAAGAGCCAGCGCTGTCCCAAGACGACTCCATGGTCCTGTGGCTGGCATGACTAAATGACGAAGGCACATGAAACCTTCCCCCAAAAGGTGTTCCCTATTTTTCTACTTGCATTTTTACATGCTTTCGAATTGCTAGGTTGGGACAAGTAATGGGAATTCACTCCATTATGCAGTGCTTGGGATTCGAACCACCGAACTGCTGACCTTTCTGATCAACAAGCTCAGAGCCTTAGCCACTGAGCCACCACGTCCCTTCATTACCTAATATCCCATTATTTAATGTCTCTTCCAAGCTTAATTTAGAATTATGCCAGTGTTGGAGATGGAGGTGTTTTGCTCCCTCACTTCTACAAGGACAGTTACAATGATGCAGCCATGCTTTCTCCAGAGTAGCTGCTTCTTCCAATAGAAATACTTGTATTTTTCAGCTTTTGCAAATACTGGAAGAAGCTGTAACACTTTGTCACCTCAATATAGTGCTTTAGACTGTATTTATGATGTGAGGCACTTCAAGGCAAAGCATACAAAGGTAAGAAATTTGAGAAGAATTAGGCCTAGTACATTCTAAAGTTGTTGATCTTGGACCTATTCATCTTAGACCAGCATGTTTGGGAAGTTGCTGTCTAGCATCTGGTAGTTTGTGAAAAAATGTGCACTTTAAACAGGTAAGTTAAATTTCAAGATGCTGTGTGGACTTTTAATGAGTGTTACAATGAATAAACAATCAGAAGATTTAATCATCTCTTTGTACCTTGATTTCATTATTTTGACGATTACATTAACCTTAATTAAATAATTGCCTGTTTACAGCAGAACATTCATGCAAAGATCCTATATTATTAGTATTGTTGGTGGCACAGTCAGCCAGATGTTTAGATTGGATTTGGCCTTTTTATCTACCTATTGTGTCCTAAGGATAGGCAGATGCTGTTGTTTGATGGTGATCATCACAGAAGCTAAGCTGTTCCAAGTAAAACTGCCTCTTGTAATTGACTGATAGTGATATTATCAATGCAGATGTTGCTCAAGTGATGCTCCAGCTGTTTTGGAATTGCACCCAAGGCACCTCTTACTATTGGTTCTACCTTTGCTTTCTTTTGCCATGGTTGTACTACTTCTATCTGCAGTCTTTGCATTTTGTATTTTTCTTCAGTTCTTCTATTTTAAGTCATATCCAACTCTTTGTGACACCATAGATCATAGCACACCAGTCTCCCCTTTTCTCCATCATCTCTCAAAGTCTGCTCAGTCCAGACTTTTATTGTCTTTCTTATCAATAGTTGTTAAATCTGAGATGTTGCATGGCAGAAGCTTGTATGTTTCAATTCTAAACTGTCAGAACACTTTAGGGTGGATCATGGTGGCTCATGTGGTAAGGATTCTGGATTGGAGAAGACCTAATTCAAGACGTGTGTGCTGCTTCATGGAGAGGTGAGCTTCTATCTTTTTAAAAAATATATCTTTATTAGAAATTTCACTAAAAGCATACAAAACAACAAGCGACCAAAATACGAGCAACATGCGAGAAAGAAAGCAGTAAAAAGAAAATAGCACAAGAACAAAACAAGAACAAAAATACCTTAATCCAGTTATTTGCAAGAGCAGTGTGTGGTAATGTCTAACTTAGGAGACAATACCTTTAATCAACATTCATTCTTAACTCTAGCCCTAGTTTAAATCTTCTTTACCTTTGAGCTTCTATCATTCAAAAGCCTTGGTAGCTCACCAAGCTGAGAGCCTCCTCTCAGTGCCGGCTGCTTGCAATTAGTGCAAGTTCAAATCTCACCAGGCTCAAGGTTGACTCAGCCTTCCATCCTTCTGAGATAGGTAAACTGAGGACCCCAATTTTTGGGGGCAATACATTGACTTTGTAAGTCAATAAGCTGACTTTGTAAAACACCACTTTAATAAGCAGGTCAATACAAAGGACGAAGGCAATTGCTATAAATGTTCTGTAAGCCACCCTGAGTCTTTGGAGAAGAGCGGCATATATAGAAATAAAATAAAACAAATAAATAAATAAATTCACTCCAGCTCTTTGACAGGGTCATGAAAGGAGCTCCCATGGTTGTCCCATGGTCAACAGTGATGTTACTGGCTAATCTGTCAGCATTCCAAAGAAACTTCCCCATATCCATTCAACAGAGACAAAGTTCACCCAAGTTCCGGGTTTTCCCTTTGCAGCTGAAATCCAAAACCCATCCCCTGCACCCATCAGTCTGTCATATGGTCCAATCACCAGTTATCCCACCTGGAGACATTCCTTCAACCACTCCTATCCCAGGTACAGGATGGCACAGCCTTGACTCGGAAGAAGAATGTTATTATGCCTAAACTTTCAATTCCCTCTAAAATCCCCCTCCCAATTTCCCAGGCACTAGAATGTGGCAGTGTGGAAGCTTCTAAGAAAAATGGCTTCTAAAGCTGACATAATCCCTTTAATGCAGAAGTGCCTTAAATCGTGCCTCTGACACAAAAGAAACAGGAGAGAACTTTAGCTTCTTCGTTTTCTATTTCTTTGCCTATTTTGTGGTCTCACCAGTTCTTGCTTTCAGGCCAATGGTATTTTTTACAGATATTCCAATGCGTTCATAGATTGATTCCCGCTTCGATAGGATGGCTCCTCAAATATTGGAAGACAGTCATGCCAAACCAATCTGAGAGGCCATAGTTCACCATGAATCAGGTGGAAGTGACACATCCTGACTTGGCAAAGTCCTTGGCAAAAACTCCATGGTATTCATTGTGATGCGCCATGGAAATTGGACTTTGAAGAACTAAAATAGGAAGAGTATGATGGTTAGAAGGGTGTTGGAGAAGACTCCTGAATGTTTAATACACAGTCAGAAAAACAATTCAGAGTTTTCACTAGAAGCACAAATGACCAAGTTAAAATTGTCATACTCTGAACACATTATGTCAAAACCTAGGCTTTGGATAATGAGCCAATGCTGGGAAAGATGGAAGAAAAGAAGAGGATGACTACAGCTAGGTGCATAGACTGTTACTATAGCAATGTTGGAAATGTTGAAATGCCAAGAGAATCATGGAGAAGATTTATCTATGTGGTCACAAAGCATTGACAAGTTGATGGCATGTCATCATCATCATCAATAATTCTGGGCTACATTGGCAGAAGTATAGTGTGAAGATAATAATTTCTCTCTATTACGCACTTGAGTAAAGGTAAAGGTAAAAGTTCCCCTCACACTTACGTGCTAGTCATTCCTGACTCTAGGGGGTGGTGCTCATCTTCATTTCAAAGCAGAAGAGCCAGCGCTATCCAAAGACATCTTCATGGTCATGTGGCCGGCATGACTAAATGCCGAAGGCACACAGAATGCTGTTCCCTTCCCACCAAAGGTGGTCCCTATTTTTCTTCTTGCATTTGTACATGTTTTTGAACTGCTAGGTTGGCAGAAGCTGGGACAAGTAATGGGAGCTCACTCTGTTACGCAGTCCTTGGGATTTGAACCACCAAACTGCTGACCTTTCTGATCGACAAGCTCAGTGTCTTAGCCATTGAGCCACTGTGTCTCTTTTGTGCACTTACTGGACTGCAAATATAATATTTGCTATGTTTATATACCACTTTTCTTCCAGGAGCTCAAGGCTGCTAGATGATTTCCTAGGTCTCTTCCAAGCCATACATTCTAGGATGCTGCCCTGCCCTGTACTGAGTATTTGCTTTTCTTCTATTTATGACATTTAACTGAAATTAACATGCCTTTTCCATTACAGATCCTCAGACAATTTATGTGATTTCTATTTCTAATGAGGTGAAGAAAAAAGATTACCAGCAGTCAAAGAAATATTTCATTATCCGGGAGCTGAATACAACATATTTTCAATGGATACCGTGATTTACAGAGCTCAAATTGCCATTCTAAAGCAGCAAGAACATTCGGAAATGTCATGATGTCTACCTGCAAAATGTTGCCCCTTAAGTTAGTTGAGGGTCAAGGTTTGGACAAGCTTTCTGACATTTTTCATTCACACCTGGAAATTGGCCAGAAAGAGAAGTCCAAGGAATAAAGAAATACTTTACTATATACTCCTTTCTTACAGTTGCACATTACTTATTCAGAACTCCAGGGCTGACCTCCATCTTTCAAAGGTTAACAGGTGTCTCCAGATTGGCCCCAATGACCTCTATCCAACACATTATTTCTTTCTCTAATCATTTTGTGCTACAAGATAGAACTTTGCAGTGTAAGGAGTGCAAATTTGAAAAGATTCTTGTAAATCAAAGGAAATACCCCAGACTGGCTTTACTCCCCATTCTTTTTCCAGAGTGAGCACATGAAACTCAGTTAAAGCAAGTAATACACAGGGAAAGCTTCTACACTTGCTTTAGGATTTGTACATAGGATTCATTTATTTATTTATTTTAAATTCAATTTATATGCCACCCTTCTCCAGAGACTCAGGACAGCTTACAACCTAATGCAACCTAATGCATAGCAATAGCCTTCATTCTTGTGTATATACTTGCTTATTAGGGCATTTGGGCCACCCATAAGTGGTGTTTTACAAAGTCAGCTTATTGCCCCCAGCAATCTAGCTCCTCAGTTTACCTACCTCGGAAGGATGGAAGGCTGAGTCAACCTTGAGCCTGGTGAGATTTGAACTCGCCTTAATTGCAGGCAGCTGGCAGCTAAGTGCTACATAACCAAGGCTCTTTCAGCAAGTATGCCTGAAGGCTATGCCCCATGGAGCTCTGGAGCCAGTCATGAATTGGTGCCATAGTTCAACAATGCTAGGCAGCTGAGGCAATTTTAGTTCAGTCCAGCTGTGGTCAACTAAAATTCTAGCAGGGCTAGAATTCTGTTGATTTTGGAGTATGCTAGTTTCTTATTTGCTGGAGAAGACTCATGCGAGTCCCTTGGACTGCAAGGCGATTGAACTGGTCTGTCCTAGAGGAAATCAACCCTGACTGCTCTTTAGAAGGCCAGATCCTAAAGATGAAACTCAAACACTTTGGCCACCAAACGAGAAGGAAGGACTCACTGGGGAAGAGCCTAAAGTTGGGAAAGATTGAGGGCAAAAGATGAAGAAGCAGATGACAGAGAAGGAGGTGGCTGGATGGAGTCACTGAAGTAGTCAGGGTGAGTTTAAATGGACTCCAGGGGATGGTGGAGGACAGGAAGGCCTGGAGGAACATCGTACATGGGGTCGCGATGGGTTGGACATGACTTCGCAACTAACAACAAATAACAAGTTTCTTACTGGAAAGGATTACCTCCAACTTCTGGTTCTTTCATCAACCATTACAGTTGCTAAATCACTGTAGCCCTCCTCTGTCCTTTCCCTAGCCTTCAGGCAGTTTTGCAGTTAGTACACTGCAGTTATTTTCTTTTCTTTTCTTTTCTTTTCTTTTCTTTTCTTTTCTTTTCTTTTCTTTTCTTTTCTTTTCTTTTCTTTTCTTTTTCTTTCTTTTCTTTTCTTTTCTTTTCTTTTCTTTTCTTTTCTTTTAATGTTAAATTCTCACAACTGAATAGTTTTTGCCTACTAGATGTCATAGATTAGTGTGATATCCTTGCTAAGAGATGGATACAAAGATTTGCAGAGGTAAACATCAGTTGAAAAGCCTAACCTTGAACCAGAGGGTGGTGGGAAGCATAGGACAGCTGACAGGATGTTATCAATTGTAGAAAAAAACTCACTGATGGGCAAAAAAACATGAGGAGCCTATGGTGCTTCATACAGCAACTTTGAAAAGAGGCACATTGATCAAGTCTCTATAGTGAAACAAACCTTTACAGTGGAACCTCGGTTCACAACCACAGTTGGTTCCATATCTTTGGTTGTGACCCGAGTTGGTTGTGAACTGAAACAAATTTTCCCATTGGGTCATATGGAAATACAATCAATCTGTTTCAGACCCCTATGAACTCTATTGTTTTTTAAAGATTTTGAAGCACACAAATACAGTACTGTAGCTAAATATGTCACAGAACAACAGTGTGACAGTAAAATCCTTGAAAACAAACACTGAGAAAACCACAAACAACCGAGAAAGCAGTTCAGTCAGTCTATTCTGAGCAAGAGAGAGATTGCTGTTTTGTGGGAGAGTCCACTTCCATGATGGAAGGACACTCTCCTTCCGCTGATTTCTCTCTTGAGATATCTTCATCCTCAGGAAGTTTGGCTGTGAACTGAGGATTTGTTTGTGAACCAAGTCAAGCATTTAGCTGACTTTTTGGTTGTGAACTGAATTGGTTTGTGAACTGAGGTTCCACTGTCCTAGGTACGAGCCTAGTAACAAGTGGCTTTTCCTTGTTCACTTTTCAGAGGAAGACTTCTTATCTCACCCATTACCAGAAAGTAAGTAGATTGTTATGGATAAAATAAATCTTGTACATGCACCCAAAAAATGCATTCAAGACTGAACGGAGCTGCCTTGTGAGATGAAAACAAATCAGTTTTCAAAGTTAGATCTGGCCTAGGATTAGATGTCAATTGAGCCTTTAAAAACCTGGAGATTTAGGCTTCAACTATTCCGAAAACATCAACAAAAGAATAATGCTCTTGGTATTGCTCCAAGCATAATTAACTTTAGAAGTCATGCAAAGTTTTCTGCTTTTTAAAGATTTGGCTCAAACATATTGCCTCTTTATAGAAGGATGAAATCCCAGTTTCCAAGTGAAATCAGAAATTGTATGTTAGTTCCTGTGTGCCTGTGTACGTATGTGTGTGTTTCTTATTATTACTTCGAGAAGTAGGCTCTGAGCCTGATTATTCAGTGAAATAGTGAGCTCTGAGAATCAGTGATGTTCAAAGGTTTCCCCTTAGAGCGATCGCCTCAAGGAGGAGGGAGTTGGTGTTCCCTTGTCATGATGCTAGCAGCTGGATTAATGGCTAATTGTCATCCTGCTCTTCTCTCGGGAACTGCAACAGATTCTCTGGCTGCTTGGAGTACCACGTCTTGGTTTGGAACCAGCTGCAAGAAGGAAGAAAAGAGGAAAGGCAAAGTTAGGGAAGAGGGTACTATTTGTAAATTAGCGTGATAAGAAAGAGATGCAGAGATTCCTTTGTAAAAAAAAATATGCATGCGTGGAATTGAATGCAAACAACATATTTTGAGGCACAGCTGTCTTCCAGGATAGGCCCATGTTTTGGAAACATACAAAGATCTAGTTCTCTGGAGAGGTCTATAATGCTGGAAAGGGTGGGAGGAAACCAGTAGTAAGGTGATTACAAGGTGACGGTGCACCATTGGAAAACCTTAAAGACATGCTATGAAAAAGATTGTCATGGAGAACAATATGGCTGCTAAAACTCAGTGATAACTTGATAGCACATAATCAAAATTATCTTTAACTTGTAGGCTGTTGCAGAAGATGAGATCTAAGCAATTGTTGAGCCTAGTGTTGTCCATTACCAACTGCTCCAGGCCCAGAGTCGTAACAGCATTGTACAGGGTTGCATGTACAGGTTCAGTTGAACATTCATTTAGGGACCAATTAATAAAGGGCAAATTGAGGTCACTAAGAAAGACAAGTGGGTGGTGGCAGGAAGCTGCCCATGTTAGTAGTGCAGTTAGCTTGCTCGTATGACCAAGGTCATAACTGGGGACTCTATAACATAGTAAGAAACAATGTGTGGTATTTAGGGGCAGTTCCAGAGGTGGTATTCAACCAGTTCTGAAAGGTTCCAGAGAACTGGTAGCGATAATTTTGACTGGTTCGGAGAACTGGCAGATACCACTTCTGATTGGCCGACCCAATCAGCATAGCCAGGCCCCCTAAGCCACGCCCACAGAACCGCTAGTAAAAAAAATTGAATCCCACCACTGGACAGTTCACAGACAATGGTCCGGGAAGAGCAAGCTCCTTTGTAGTGTTTAACTTTTTCAGACCTAGAGACTTTTTTATAGAAGGTAGCAACACCACCCCATCTACGGTTATCACGGTTAGACCAGAAAGCGTGATAGTCATGTACAGTAATATGGAGTCCGGAAAGGATACATTCAACATGTGTCACAGACAAAAATAAGGTCAAATAGGGCAGCATTTGGAAGGAGGAGGAATTTGTGCATTTTATTTGCGAGGCTTCTTGTATTAAGTAGTTTACATTTTAAGCCTGTAAGGGTGCCTTCTGAGACTTAGAGATTGACCCTTTGACCAAAACCTTTACCTGTCACCCACAATGCTATTTTTCTGGTCAAGGCTTTTCTATTCTCCAAACATTTTTATTCTGTTAAAGATTTGGATATTTCAGTCTATCAAATATGTGCTTTTGGTCGTTGCACTTTATAAAGCTAGGCTATTTATCTATTTTTGTTGTGATTTTACTGAAGTTGATGACATTACTTCATGCAACTTCTTACGGCATGAAGTTATGAGGTATTTTGGGTATTTTTAAAATAATATTTTTACAAAATAAAAGAACACTAAAATATACTGAAAAGAAAAACAAACCAGTGACAAAATCAAAACAATCAGACAAGGGGAAAGAAAAAAAATCAGTGTATATTTGTATATGTGTATAAATTAGTATATGATTTTATATAAAACTGTTCAATTGTCAAAAATAATATTAGAGTAAATAAAATAGTAATGGGGGAAATGTGTTAACATGAGAATAAGGTTTGACTATATTTAGCTTTAATGGTAAGATTCTCTTGTTAATAGTGCCATTTTTTAAAATCCAAAGCAATATTTCCCAATCTAATGAAAGAGAAAATTTAAATTTCTAATAGATTGCTGTAGTAAACCAAGTTCTAATAACAGGAACTGAATCAGTTTCTTATATGCATTAAGGAAAATGGACAACAGATCAAGAGTAGAGTTAATTGTGTCAGACTCCTTTTGGTGATTTCCACCAATTTTTCGAGCCTTTCAATCAAAAATATTGATTAATTGACCATTGCCATCAAAAGTGCTACTCAACTTACAAGTCTGCCCCACACAATCTGTTATAAAGATATTTCAAAACATAATGCAACCTATGGATTACATTGTATTTTGTCAATTCCTGATAATTTTGCAAAAGAGATCTTTTTAAATTCAATGGTGTAAAGAGTTGTAGTGAGATCCACTCAATTCTTACCCCAAACCATCCTCCCATTTTATTTAAAGATTGCCAGGAGAATTTGTCATATCTGTGTCTCTAAAAGAGAAGTGTTCATTCCCAGTGTTTGTGGGTATGTCCTAAATAGTCTCATTCACCCGTGCACCAAAATGTCCCAAACTTCACAGGTACCTACTTTGAAGTGCGGAGACAAGCACTGGGGTGGGGGTGGTTAGGAATGCAGTTGACCAGTCTTTGTCCCCCAAAAAGGGTGCCAAAGTAGACACCCCCATGGACATTTCACAGGCAAGCTGTACTGAGCATGTGCAAGAGGGTTACCAGGCAAGGCATGCAAATTGGAGGCTCTCCAGCCAATAGAGGCAAGGCCTGCAAATTGGTGTCAGTTCTAAAAGCCTTTTCCTACTTTGGATCATTTCTGGATGGGTTTAGCTTTTGAACTGCCAATCACTCCAGGGGAGGAAATAAACTGTCTTCACATTCTTGACTGGCGTCGAGGTCATGCCACAAGGCGGACATCCAGATGCACACCAATTAGTTGGTGGGGATTGGAGAATGTGATTTATAACGTGATGAAAGGGGGGACAGATTTAGATCTCTTTTTGGAAGAAACGAAACTTATAGATCAGTTTCAGAATTGCTTCGACCTACCAACATGGAGTTTGCTAATAAACAGTAATTTGGATCTAAGTCTGTGTCTGAGTTCTTGCTGGGCATGGCAAAACTTCATTGGAGCTTGACATTTGAGCAAAGAACTCTGGGAATTGTAGGCTGCAGCATTCCCTACTTAGGCCAAAAATACCCAGGCAAAGCCAGGTTATTGGCTAGTTTAATATAAGCAGATTACACAACTTCTATTACTAATACATGAAGAATATCTATATCCTTCTTCAAACTGTTAATAGTCTAAACCAATGAAATCCAGATACTTTATTAAGAACTGATTGAATGAGTAAATATATCCTATGAATAAATTTTGAAAAAGCGCAGAAGGCTGATAATCCTCCAAATATCTGCCAAGGACTGTTTCTATAACTCAAGTAACTGAGGATGGCTTCTGGTCAATTAAAGTTTTTATTACCATACACCTTCCGTGGAGTTTGCAGAAATATAATGTGTACCTTTTTTCCTTATGAGGATTACAACATAACTTTTGATTCAGAGGTATTCTGAAAATTAATCAATATTAGTTGTAATGCTTAATTTAAGGTGCCTTATTTGATTGCTCGTTGCCCACTCACATCAACAATCAGAGGATTTGTGGTTATGGAGAACCTAAATGTTTAGAGATTTACACAAGCAAAAGGCTATTTGTTCTTAATCTGCAAGGAATTTGGAAGCCGTCTTTTTTTCCTTCCAGAAAGCTTGTTCGGGTTCAAGAAGGTCAAACATCTTACTGGCAGAGCTCTTGATTAAAATAGATTCAGTTTATGCAATCCTCGAAGATTTTGGCATTCTTAAAATGCAGTTCATTCTGCACGGAAATGCACTTGAGCAACAGAGCTTGTTTCATTTTTCTACTTGAACTGCTAATTTGCGATGGATTCTTGCATCTGTTTGCGTGAGCTTTTAAATGCCTGTTCCTTATTGTGTACCAATTGGCCCGATCTTTGTTAAATCGTTAAAAAGAACCTGCATAATTGTACAGGAAGATGACATTCAGTCCAAAGCAATATTTATGATGTCAAACTTGAATTAAAGTCTAATTAGCTTGTTATAAGAGTTCTTCAGAGACTACCTAATCAACTTCAAGGACTGGATCAGAGATTTCAGAAATTGGTCCAGGGATCATTTGAGGGGTCATTCATTCCAATCCATGTTCCAATTCTTAAATGGAAGGATTGTCTTTGGAATGCTAAAAGAACCCCCTCTAGGTTGAGCTTGACTTTTTTTTATTTGAAAAAGAAGAAAAAAAGAGAGCTTGATGGTAATTATAACATTTCCTTGGTATACCTAGTAAAAGGAGTAGACTGTAGCTTGGGCCTATAAAGTTTTTTTCACCTGTTGGCTTTCTTTCTATACTGCATCCAGTTTTACTCACAACACTATATATAAAAAAAAGATGTTGAGAACCTCAAAAGAGTGCAGAGGAGAACAACAAAGATTATTAGGGGAGTGGAGGTTACAACATGAAGAATTGTTACAGGAACTGGGCATGGCCATAGTCTAGTGAAGAGAAGGACCAGGAGAGACATGATAGCAGTGTTCCAATATTTGAAGGACTGTCACAGAGAGGAGAAGGTCAACCCCTTTTTTCCAAAGTCCTGAAGGCCATGCAAGGAATAATGGATGGTAACTGATGAAGGAGAGATTCAAACTGAAAATAAGGAGAAATTTTCTGACAGTGAGAACCATCAACCCATGGAACAGAAGTTGCCTTCAGAAGTTGTGGGAACCTCATCAATGGAGGTTTTGAAGAAGAGACTGGACTGTCATCTGTCAGAAATGGTGTCAGGTCTCCTGCTTGGATAGGGGGGGTTGGATTACATGTTCTTATCAGGCCCCTTTCCACTGTGTTATGCTGTTATTCTACACTCAAATTGTGAAAGATATATATACAGAAGCCAAGATATCTCAGGACTGCTGGGGCTGATCTTCAGTTCTCTACAATCCTGGGCATTATAAAAAGGACATAATGACATTATTTCTCTCAAAATGCTGTGCTCAGACTACTTTTACAGACTTTCCCAAAACTCTAGGAAGCCTCTAGGTTCATCATTTCATTAGGATTTGCCTGACCCATGCCTTTAATTGTATTTTATTATAGTAATAAAATACAATGAATACATATATTAAACCGCCCTGAGCTGCACTGGCTCCCGGTGGCCTTCCGGGTACGATTCAAGGTGTTGGTTACCATCCATAAAGCACTCCATGGCTTAGGGCCTGGTTATATACG
>JANHFR010007136.1:32565-46091 GCA_032468015.1 Mimophis mahfalensis | reverse complement strand
GGGCAGAAGGATGCACTTGCAGAATGATACAGGGATTTTTTTTTCTTTCAATTACTGATCCTTCTCTGTCATGCCTGTTGTACCTGTCCATATCCAAATTTCTCTAGTCTCAGATACCTAACTGCAGACGCTGAGCTCTCTACTAACTTTCTCATACACAATTGTCACATTTATCTTCTAATCCACAGCTTTCCAGGTCAAAGTTATGATAAATTACAGTACAATAAATTTCTGAAACATTCAAAAGTTTGGCCCAAAAAAATATATATTGTAAATTGTTCCAGTATCTAAGACGTCTAGAGTTCCCCAAGATTTAAGATGACATACAAGCTGATAAACAAGACTATATGCTTCACAACACAGCAATGCATCTAGTACAACACAATGACACAGAAACAGACCAGGCAAAGAATCTTTCTCAGTTTTGACTAGAGATGGTTAATATTGTCCAATCACAAAATTCAAAAAAGAATCATCTGCCATTCACTGTTCACTTTAACTTCACGCAAACCAGGGGAGTTTCATGCCTTCTACTATCAAAAGGATCACTGGTTATAATTGTAGAGTGTAGGTTTTCACAACTGCTAGTTATTGGTTAAATGACTTCTGGGTAATGCTACATAAAACAATCAATACATGCCAGACAGGATTAAGACAGTTTGTGGGGAGGGGGAGGGGTGTTAAACTGTCTTTAACTCTTGACAACTTCATGCTTATGCACTTTTGAGGCAGTACTTTTGAGAGGACTGTTCACTGATCTTTCATAGCCCAGATTAATAAGCCCCAGTCATTATGATGGTGTGCCATCCAAGTACTATCCAGATGCTATCCCTACTCCCCCCCCCCCTTTTTTTTTTCTGCTGTGGGGTGCTGTATATATCAAAGGCCCTATTTCCAGGCTGTATTGCTAACTAGCCAAGTATCTCGGCTGATATGTATCTTTATTTTGGATGTTCTTATATTTTTATTATTTTAAAATGTTTTCAGTATCTTAATTGTAATATATTTTTTGAATTGTAAGCCACCCAGAGTCATTGACTGAGATGGAGGCTATAGAAATTGAATGAATAAATGAATGCATGCATGCATGCATACCAAATAAAGGAGACTAACAAGTGTGCAAAGTATCATGCAATATTCTTAATTCATATGCTAGCAGCATAATGCTTAGGATCTTCTAAGACGGTTTAGAGCCCTATAAGGAATAAGCAACCCCAGTTTTCAAGCTGAATTTAGAAAAGGCTCACAAATATAAGACATTATTGCTGATGCACACTAGGTAACTGAGAAAGCCAAAGGATGTCAAAAGAAATCACTGTTTCATTGATTATAGAAAGGCCTTTAATTGTGTTGACCGCATCAAGGTGTGCAATATGCTCCCAAAAAAGGAAATCCCATAAAATCTCATCATTCCAATGAGAAACCTATTACGAAGCCATGGTATGAACAGAACATGGTGAAACAGATTGGCCTTGAGTTCTCAAAAGTGTGTAATAAGACTGAATACACTCCCCTTATTTATACAATCTATATCAGTGTCAAACTTGATTTCATTGAGGACTACATCAGGGTTGAGCTTTTCAGACAAAAATACTTTTCAGAAAATATAAAAATGCAAAAATGTATCTCATTACAAAAATTATCAACAGGAGGGGTGGGAAATTCTTGGTGATTCTCAAACATCATCCTCAACTATAATTCCATCCTATTTTATGTGTTATTAGTCACCATTATCTCTAAAAACGGACTAGAGTTCTTACCTGTGCACAGCATATGAAAGCAATGGAAAGAGCCAGTAAGAATATGGAGGATACAACTACATCAACAGAACGTTGAGGGCCTCGCCTCTGGCAAAACAAACATCCAAAATTGAAGTAATGAAGTATTGCACATAAAGAGCAAAAAACTTACTGCAATTCTTCAGAGTTTAATTCTGTAGCAACTTAAGACCCTTTCCACAATCTGAATCTTTTGTTTAAGGCTGAGATTTCAGTGCCTTTATGTCACTTACCTTTAAGTAGGAACGAAGTGATAACCAGATTTTAATGTTTTCTACTTTCTTGAGTCTGAAATGTGGGATTTCATATTTTCTTGCTTTCCGAGCAGAGGTAATGTGACTAAATAGTTTAGCAACCAGAAACCTCTGCGAAGAAAAGTGTCAATCACAGCAAATTACATGCATACTGTTATCATTTGAAAATTACAGACAGATCTTTTCTGACTGCTACCTTTCAAAAGCTTTGCAGATCATTTTAATGATACATATTTCTCTAGAACAGGAATGACGTGGTAAGAAGGGAAACTGGTGCTTTTTTTCATAGGGAAACACACAGTATAATGACAATGTATTAATTTTGCCACACGACACAACCGTGTGGCAAAAACAAGAGATGGTGACCAACAGCAGCACTTTCATTGGCAGTCATGTGGTTGGGTTTTTTTATTCTTTGTTTGTTTCTGTTTTGTTTTGTTTTGTTGACAACTAAGACTAACCTGCTTGTAAGTTCTCTCAGCAACACACATCATGAAGAAAAACATCCAGGTCAGGCAGAGGCGCTCCAGGAAAATGATCATTGCAAGGGTGATTATAGGGGGGAATGGAGGACCCCCACAAAAGATATGCAGAACTTCTTTTGCAGTCAAGGACCACATCTGCTCAAAGGTCTTTGAGTGGAAGAGTCGATAGAGGAAAGGAAGGAAAGCTAAACCAATGGTAACAATATTGCCCAGCCACTGATAACCAGATCCTTGGTGAAAAGCATTGACCTAATAGTGAGGAAACCAGTATCAGCACTGCAGAGTTTACATACTGTACATTGTGACATGCAAACCATTACATTAGGAATTAGCATGTTGCATCTAAAAATGCAGCGTTAAGTAAGAATGGAAATCTCAACGTTAGATTCAACTCAGTGAAGATGAGACTGCAAAATGGCATACATGCACATTTGCAATCATATAAAAACCATTTTCTATAGTTTTCGAAAGTGCAACCCACCGAACTTCCAATTTAAAATACTGTATTCCTCCAAAATCTCACATTTTTGTATTAACCACCCAGAGCCTCCCTCTGACGGAGATGGGCAGCTTAGAAATATGAAATATAAATGAGAGATGATATAGATAGATGATAGACAGACAGACAGATACAAATTAACATATTTTGCTTGTGGGTGCAAAAAAAGCTGCACAGAACAGAACTGCCAGTTTTTCTATAAGAATATACTGAATGGGCACAATCCTTACCCTGCTCATGATGATTCCACTGATCTCCAGAACAGACATGTCTACTTTCTTGCACTCATTCCCTTCCCATATGAGAGCACTCACTTTAGTAGACGCAGGACTTGTATTCTGCAGCCAGAACAAGTGGTTCTGAGGACAAAAACACATACTGATGCCATATTCTGGAAAGTCTTTCTGTAATATGGGGGAAATGGCTTCAAAACAGCTCATTTAATGATTCTGAGCAAACATTTTGCCATTAACATCATACAGGCCAAATGATGGCTTCTATCTGAGCAATCATAAATGTTATTAGTTTAATTTCTATCCTCATTTAACATTTTAATGTCCCACTGTCTGTAACAGAAACTCGAAGTATTTGATAATTAAAAGAACAAGAATTATTAACAGGCGTTGTCAATATCAGTATATTCCAGGTAGCATGGTATCCAGGGGGGTTTCCCGAGTATTTTTTTTAATCACCAACTCCTTATTATCATGAAAATATAAGTCCACCTGTGTTGAGTACCATGGGAAATGATATGATTTCTTCCTCTGGGTGAAAGGGATGAATTAGTGGGAGATGAATGAGGAGAGCCCTCCAACTGCTACTGGAAGCAGCAAAGGAGGAAGTTTCTGTATCCTCGGGTATTTGAATGGCTATTTTTAATGTGTGTCCGTGGAAGCTTGTGGTGAGATTTGGGTTGGTTGCCCTGTTGGTGCCAACAGCTGTTGGTGGTAAACTGCCTCAGGAAACTCAACTTCTCCTTTCAGGGATTCATGGTAAGGACACTGAGAGGTTTTTGGTCCCACATCTGGAAGGGAATTGGTTTTGGGGATATTATTGGAGGGGTGGAGGCAAGCCATAAGATCATTGTGGTGCTGGACATATATTGATGTTAGAGATATGGCAAGAGATAGGGAGACATATTAAATATTTTCTATAATGTAATAAATGGCTGTAATCACACCTGCCTTTTGGTTGAAGGCACTTGGTAAGAAATGTAATAGTGCACCATCAAATTTTCCTCAGTGTCCTTGAGTTAATGCTACTATCCTAACACTGGAAAGACTACAGCCATAGTTCCAGATTTAAACAGGAAAAGCTGGTTTAGATTAGACGAAGATAGGCACACACTATTTAATAATAAGCAGGTATTTTCCTGGATTCACTGATTTCCACAAGGCCAGGAAAAGTCAGCTTCTTTAAGAAGTCACCAAGAGATGCTACATGAGTGCCCCCATCTGTTCCAAATCATCTTATCTACACACATGTGCAATCTTGAATTTCATCAATGTGCAATCTATGTCTGAAAAATTTTGCTTTAATTCCATATTCCTGTGGTCACACAATAGGTTTGTTGTTATTGTTGTTAGTTGTGAAGTCGTATCGAACCCATCGCGACCCCAAGAACAACATTCCTACGGGCCTTCCTGTCTTCCACCATCCCCCGGAATCCATTTAAGCTCACACCAACTGTGTCAGTGACTCCATCCAGCCACCTCATTCTCTGACGTCCCCTTCTTCTTTTGCCCTCAGTCACTCCCAGCATTAGGCTCTTCTCCAGGGAGTCCTTCCTTCTCATGTAACAATAGGCTACAGTATATCTAAATTAAACTTTTTGTATTCCTGCTAGATGGTAAACTACCTCTATTGAAAAATCCATCCTATTTATCTAGATAAAATGGCACCATGAACTTACTGTATATAATTCGGCAGAAATCCATAAAAAAACTAGTACCACAACTTGTTGACAGAGAACCTAGAAAGGAATTTCTGGTATGGTGTCCCTGATGTTTCATTTGATTAAGCTACTATCACAAAGAGGGGAGAGGAGATGCTTTGCATCTTACAGACCTGTTGGAAAACATCATCCTTCAGATCTCGTTTGCTTGCTTTCTTGTCTTTTCCTTTGGCTTCCTCACTGTCACTGGTGAAAGAGGATCGGTATTCGGGTCCATGAAGTAAGTCATCCCACAACATATCTTCTGTCTCAGAGTCATGACGAGTACTTTCCGAATCTCTATGAGAGACACTACCACTTTGAGACTCACTACTATATTGGGCTTTGGACTCCTATGAGGAAATGTTCAGAAAATAATTATTGCAATCCTAATTCAATTAAGACCAATCACTAAATTCTTTATGACCTCTGTTATAACAAGATACTCAGGTGCAATAAGTTCATTTAAGTTACAATGGTGCATGCAACTGAAGTGGGTAACTATATTAAATATGAATAATAAATCATTTTTAAAAAGCCCAGTCCCATGGAAAAGTACCAGCAAAATCCCAGTAACCTATCATGAAAACTGTCTGACATGGGCTTGTACTTGTCCCTTTATCTTTCTAAATACCACAAAATACTGGTGTCAAATATTCTAATTTACCAGTGCTGCATAAAAATTAGAGTAAGCACTAATCAAGAACATTGCACTGATAACATTATTATTGGTATGACAGAATAGATATACCTACTTCCTGATGTCAAATCCAATAAGTGATATAGTGGATTATTGAACTATTCCAAAAATACTGAAATATATTAAAAAACATAAACAAAAACATGGAACATATTTCTACATAGAGATTAATTCTGAAACATGAAAATGTTGTTTTGCAAATGAGTTTATGTCCTGCTCATACTTTAATTAGCATTAAATCATGAATGTTCTACACAGAAATATCAGCATTAGTTTATTCCACAAGAGCTGAGAAATGGAAGAGTTTGTTCAGACTACAGGTAAAGGTTCCCCTTGCACGTAAGTGCTAGTTGTTCCCGACTCTAGGGGGCAGTGTTCATCTCCTTTTCAGAGCTGAAGAGCCAGTGCTATCTGAAGACGTCTCCATGGTCATGTGGCCAGCATGACTAAACACCAAAGGCGCATGGAACGCTGTTACCTTCCCACCAAAGGTGGTCCCTATTTTTCTACTTGCATTTTTACCTGCTTTTGAACTGCTAGGTTGGCAGAAGCTGGGACAAGTAACAGGAGCTCACTCCATTACGCGGCGCTTGGGATTCAAACCACTGAATTGCTGACCTTTCTGATCAATAAGCTCAGCATCTTAGCCCACTGAGACATCACATCAGACTATATGAGAACTTTTTTGGCTGATGTAATTTGACTTCCTGTTGTTTACTTTAAAAGGCACAATTCTCAAGGACTCCAGAGATTTCAAATAAGAGCCTGAAATCATCCACATACTCTGTCCTTATGTGAATGTGCTAATTGGTTTTGATTTAACACACTGCATAAACTCAGCTATTAGGATTACCATTAAATGTGAGTCAGGTCACTATTGTCTATTCCCCCAACATATCTAAAATATTGTTCATTGCCTATGTCATTCCAGCTCCTCTCTCAGAGGATGCTGAGAAGAATCTTAAATCAAAATAATCAAGAAAAGGGATCAGCTGCCTCCAGGATCTTCACTTCACACAGGACATATTGTAATTTTTAATTCTAAATACCTCTTGGGGAATTGTTAGTTCAAGTTCTGATTCCGCTAGGCTGTCCGAATCTTGCATAGATTTCACAACCTCCTTGACCTGCCTCAGATCACAAAAAGAATGAATGAAGAACTAAAATGTAGACAATCTTCAAAGCAAAAAGGTGTCATATACTGTATCAAAAATACAATATTGTATTGTATTGTACTTATTCAAAAGACAAATCTATACGGATCTATAAGTAGTCCACACTTGCCAACTGCCTTGTTTAGTGATTTTTCAAAGTCATAATGGTTAAAAAAACAGCTTTGCAACCAATCCTTGTATTTATGGTTATCACAGCATTCCATGGTCATATGATCAGCCTTTGCAAACTTCACAATCAGACTTTCATCAGAGTTAATGATCTTCATGTAAAAGTGAAATTACAATCCTTCCGCCGTGCCCTCAAGACATGGCTGTTTGAACAAGCCGGTCTGGCCTGATAGGTTATTAATTTTAATGGGTTTTTAACTTAAATTTTGAGTTTGTCATTGTTATTACTGAATTTTCTATTTAATTTGATTTTAACTTTTTTACTGTATGTTTTTAGACTGTAAGCCGCCCTGAGTCCTATGGGAGAAGGGCGGCATATAAATTCGATAATAAAGATAAAGGTAATGTCTGGCTTAACAACTGTGATGGTTTGTTTAATGACTAAAGTAGAAATGACCTAAGTCCAATGCAGTCAGGTCATTTTTCACTCCATCACCACAACACTTAGTGATTGGGTTGACAGTTGTGATTGGTAAGCAGAAATATATATTATACACAATGGGACAGATCTTTTCTTGCAAGTGACTTAGTAACAGGATCTTTCAGTGAGTGAAAGGGCAACATCCACAGATTTTATACATATGAAATCCAAGGATTAAACTATTTAGGTGCTTTTATATATAAAAAAAACCTCAAGGAACCTCCTAATCAGGTTGGGAGAGTAGCAATAAAGAGAAAACAATTTACATTCCTAGCTAGAGATGGATGGTTCAGAAATACTCATCAAATAAAGGAGACTACATTTTTAGATACATTATTTTGTTTTGAACTGTTAGTTATGAAGTCAAGAGGGAGACATACAACACTGGACCTAATACTAAATGATACTCAGAATCCCAACCAAGAACTGCATAGCATATATGCTATGAATATGATTTCCTCCCTGTATCACATTACTATATGAATTATGATAATTAAATATTAAGGACAATATACACTATTCTTTTTCACATAGTACACAGTTAAACTGGAATTCAGTGTTGGCAGCTATGGTAATATTGGTCTATTTGGATAGTTTTAAACAGGGAAAGGTTCATGGGGGATGGGGTTATCAGTGACCATCATTTTTATGGATGTTTACCATATCCTAAATCATAGACAGTATAACCGACAAATGACAGAAGGATTGTTGCTTTCCAGACCATTTTTCTGAGCTTTACACATATTCTACCTGATACAAAAAAATTGGACTACACAGCCCATGACCTCATCCAGCAGAATTCACCTGAAGTACTTATGCAAGTATGTCCAGGGCAGTAATACAAATCAGTTAAAATATAATTCCAATTATACTTTGTGTGGTACTAAATGGCCCTTTCTGCAAAATCTTCTCTGCCAGCAATTGGTTTTGTTTTAAATGGGTAGAAATGCTAAATATCTATCTAACCTTAGATTATTTGTCCACCGTCCAGTACGGTCCCACAGAGTCGGCCTCCTCAGGGTGCCATCAGCCAGAGAATGTCAGCTGGTGACCCCCAGGGGAAGAGCCTTCTCCCACAGGAAAGAGCCTTGTCCCACAGAGAGCACCCACCCTCTGGAATAAGTTACCCCCGGAGATCCGGATTATCCCTGATTTGAGATCCTTCCACTGCTCTCTTAAGACATGGCTTTTTGAACAAGCTGGTCTGGTCTAACATGCTATTAATTTTAATTGGCGTTATTAATTTAAATTTTAATTCCGTTAATTGCTATTTATCGAATTTCATTTACTCTATTTTTCACCTTTTTATTGTATGTTTTTTAGAGTGTAAGCTGCCCTGAGTCCTACGGGAGAAGTGTGGCATATAAATTCGATTAATTAAATAAGTAAGTAAGTAAGTAAGTAAGTAAATAAATAAATAAATAAATAAATAAATAATGTAAGCACTACTATCTTTATCTTTATCCATCTAGAAAACAGACACATTGAACAATAAGTTTTCAGTTTGCTTCCAGAGATCCCTAAATAAACACCAAGAAGTATAAATTATAAACATGACAGAATACAATCTACAAGTTCAGGGTTAGCGTTAATAATTATTACACTTTTTTCTGGTGTCCTGCAGGTATGGGTGTATTTACAGTAGTTAGTAATTCTAGGAGTTGCTATCCCAACACAAATGGAGCACACAACAGTTGAAGGCTGACCTAATCCCTTTCTTAATTTGATTAAAGGAAATGCATTTGCTGCCTAAATAAGTGGGATAAGTTTTTGATAATACTTACCTGTGACACTGACTGATTTGTTGAAGGATATGGAGAAATAAGAGAAGACTTTTTGCCCTGATCTTCAGTTGCAATTATACTAGGGCCACCTTCTACGCTTCTGCGCAGCAAAACTACCTGACCCGCATTGTCTGTTTCTTCCTCACTTGACAAGTCATCAGAAATGCCTGAACGTCTAGAAATAGTCTAAAAGAACATTGATCAGGATTAACATAAAGTGGATGAGACAGTTTCACATTCATGCAATCTATTTGTACCATAGGAACTAACCAGTAACAATTTATTCTATAGCACTACAAACAAAATATACATCAACACAAACAAATCTATACTGTAATACAATGTTACATGCTACATGGCTGCCCAATTTAGAAATGATTAATGTAGTGACATGATTGAAAAACTCCTCCACAAACACTCCAGTTTACTTGATGTAGGACAACTGTATGGCTATGGACCCATCTATCAGTTTTCCTGCAGGCAATTCCATATATACTTTTACTATTATGATGTAAAAGTCATAAATTACTTAGCAGAAGTAATGTTAAACTATGATCTAGTAATTGGGTTTTAAATCTTTTCATCTCTGAAACTCATACCATTCCTTTCAGCCTAGCTTAACTCATATTTACCGCCATGAGGATAAAATGAGGAAGAGAACCTATGTCAAGCTTATTTCCTTGAAGGAAAGTTCAAGGAAAGAAACAAAAATTATAAACGTTTTTTTTCTCCTTTCTGGGTTCCAACTAAGTCCCTATAGTTTAAGAACTTACAACAATCTTTTTAATCCAAGATGCATTGGTGGAAGAAGTTAATTTTAAGCTTAGTACAGAAAAATACTGTTTACTTTATCAGGCAATAATATAACTTTACATAGAAATTATAGCATGTAATTGTATTATATTTTATTTTCCATAATTAAATGATAGTAGTATTATCTGTATCTATAGTATAATTATAAATGTTTTGGAGAGGTTTTCAATATTTTTCAAAATTCAGATGAATGGGTAAGATTTAATCTGTGTACTATTGTTCATATTGAGACAATTTGACATTTGAATCAAGCAAAAACGCCAGGTTCAAACTTTACCTGTTTTCTATCTACATTTAACTGCATTTCAGAATCCTTCGGTCGCTGAAAACTGTGTTCAGATCTGGAAATCCTGCGTTTTATACCACTGCTATGCTCTGTTTCAGTCCCTTTATCAGCTACTCGTTTTCCCCTTTTCACCCTATGGAAGGAAATGCACGGCTTCCTTATTCACACTTTTAAATCAAGACTGAATTGAGAAGATACAGAATTTGCCATGATTTCGTCATATGAAACCTGCAGAATTATGAAAATCAAACGTACAAGTTTCAAATCCAATCCTCATCATACAGAAAATGAATCTCTGCTTCATTATTTTAAAATCTATCAAAACATAAATTATCCAAAGTTGAAGTTTGCCATGTATCTGACACAGAATGTGCTGAGAGAAAATAAAGGAATAACATTTTTCCCACAAGGAATACTGCGCACATTGCCAAATTCAAGTTACACACACACTATTGAATGCTGGACTATGAACAAGACAATAATAATTTAAATTCCTCCTTAAATATGAATGCTGTCATGAGTCATATCTTAATAGAATCCACTTCATAGTGGATTCATGCTGTAATCTATAAAAGTGGGGAAGGAAAACTTTTGTGCTACCTGCGTTGGCTCATGGATTGTGGTATAAAACTGTGAGATAGGACTGAAGAAAGATGACAATCCAGCAGTTCTAGAAAGACAACATTTGGCAGGTCCTTTCCAGAAATGCACATGACTGGCCGTAATGAATTACATGATGTAATCTTGGAGCAATATCAAAATTAGAATTAAAATCCAGTTAAAATTTCAGTCTTATCTTCTAAACAAACTAATATTACAAACCGTACCCTTCCCTGCTCCTTCGGCGCAATACTGAATCAAACAAGCTGCTAATCCTGGAGGACGACTCCAAGGGCTCCTCACTTCGGCTCATTTTGTCAGAGGAAGCATAGATGTCACCTCCTGCAAATTTGCGTATTTTTCTAGGTTAAAAAAAAAAATAGCATAAATTTGAGTTTGTCCCCCTCTTCATACCTGCAGAATTTTTAACATAACTGTACCAGGGAATGTAAATATTACCAGATGCCAATTATGAATAAAATACATATTCACAAATATATGTCTTTTGAAATTGCCATAGGATTTAGGATGCTAAAATACCAAAAAAAGGAATTAAGCGTCTATGATGCCCGAAGACACCTTATACAGCAGATAGATGGCATAGAAATTTGATTAATAAAACAAATATGTGCATGTGCCCATTAATATGCAAGGAAAGAATCTATAAACCCAGAATTGCTCTATCAGGGAAATGGGAGGTTTCTAAAATGAGAAATAAATAAATAAATACATATTTATGCATGTAATAATAAAAAAGTTTCACTCGATCTAGACTGAACTGATGATTCTGGTATTTTCTAGTATTTTATACTAGATTTCACTTTCACTACTCCATCTGTATATTTTCTGAAAAATGTCAGCAACAGAGTATGTTAAAAATTCCTCCACTCATGGAATGAGTAGAGTTTAAATTACATATAGTTAACTGTGGCTAATATCATGTTTAATTTTCTGTCATACTAGCCGTTAAATTAAAAACTGATGAAGTACTGTGAAGGAGAAATCCAGACCTCTAACAGTGCCTCTGATGATAAAAGGGAAATACATATTTGTTGCTTCACTGATAAAATATCTGATTATATCCCATATAGGGTTCATGTTTCTGTTCTGGAAAAATTAAATATGAATTATTTTCATTAGTTTGTTGTTGATTTATAACACTCTAAACATCTCACAATTCAGTTATCAAAGGAACTGCTTCTTATACATCAACATAATCTTCACTGAGTATATCTTGCTAACTGTTCCTAACGTACTCATATTAAGCAATCTGTGGAACAGAGATAGGCAGAGTCTATAGTAGAGCCTGTTATTTGAAAAAATATTCTGAGATTAAGCAAGCTCCAACATGAATTATTTCTGCAAAAAATTAACTTAGTATCTCCTTCATTTTTGTCTACTATTTTTAAAATGTTCAAACACTAAGTTGATTGTTTTTATTATTTCATGCTTTTATTTTTCATGCTTATGCACATTATCACTTTATGGAATCTGCTTTGATATGTTTATACTCAAGAGTGGTATGTAAACAGTGTGACTTAGTACATATCCTTAAAGTTAAATATAAAAACTGTAACTTATTAGAATCTAAGTAAAACAAGTGAATTAGCAATAAAAGTGCAAGCAAAGACACAATTCATACCATTCATATTATAAGGAAAATGGCCTTTAAGCAGGATGCAAAGAAATATTCTGATCTGAAAAGGAACATTCCTCCCAAGCTACAGACATCCAGCTCTCACCTCCTTCTTCGACCAACACCGCTCCCATCACTTCCTGAAGATTTAGATAACTGAGTAGATACTATCTGACAGTGCACAGTTCCCATAAGTAGCATAAGGCACAATGGTCCAATGATTTCACTTGCACTCACTATTGGCATTATGGAATATAATGTAATTGCTACAACTGGAAAAAAATATATATGAATTGTCTAACAAGTAAAAATAGACTTTGTACTACACTTATATTAAATGCATACCATGTAAAAATGCTACATATAAAAATTGCATTGACAAAAATGCTGTGATACTTCTAACAATAAAAGAAATTTAATATAATAACCTCCAGAAACTACTGCATATGTAACCTTAGCACTGAGTTTCTCCTTTGCTAACTGTGTGGTGAAAAATATGGCTTTAGTATTGATTTATCATGGACAGAATTTAATACCAGACCAACTACTATTACTCCTTTCTCCCATGAGTCTTTTTCAAATCCAATATTAGATGGTACCTCAATCTGAATTTGCTGAGAACCCTTCCTCAAAATTTGGCATGATACAAACTGCAACGGAAACAGATATTGGGGCTATCCAAAGCCTTCAAAACTGATGTTTTATATAGAGCAGTGTTTCTTAACCTTGGCCGTTTGAAGATGTGTGGATTTCAACTCCCAGAATTCCACAGCCAGCAACGTGAATTTGTAAATTCACACATATGAAAAGGCAGCCAGGAGCAGTTTCTGAAATATTTTTGTGGGTCTTGCAAATGATTGTATTGGCAAATCTATATATATATAAAGCAGTGTGTGTGTGTGTGTGTGTGTGTGTGTGAAAGAGAGAGAGAGAGAGAGAGAGAGAGAGAGAGAGAGAGAGAGAGAGAGAGAGAGAGAGAGAGAGAGAGAGAGAG